>OY776106.1:20558756-20761256 GCA_963675205.1 Catocala nupta
GTCCGAAAGTCGATATAACCGTTAAATATGACTTTGTATATACGGGCCTCTACTCAGTGTGAGAACGGTTAAGCCATAATCCACCACCTGGCCCGCACTGGGCAGCCTTCAAATATCTTCGATAACATTATGGAGAACTCTCAGACATATTTCTTTACGATGTTTACCTTCACCGTTAAAGCAAGCGATAATTATCTAATTTTACGGACATAACTTCGACCAGTTAAAGGTGCGTGCCTTGGTATCGAATAGGAGACCTCTTCGTAGCAGTCCGACGGTCTCCCACTAGAGCTGCTGTTCCCTATGTTCCTGACACATGACCATGAGTAGCTGTTGATAACTATAAGACTAGGTCAGCGCTCAAATTAATTAATTTAATATTTTATTATAAGTCTTAATTCTCCACTTCTGTTTGGTATATTCTATCTGACGACTTTTCCTGGCAATGACTTTTATAGCCAGTTTCACAACGGTCAAGTAAAAGTTATACGAGAGATAAACCGCATGCTGTCTCACTCTTGTTAGGTTAAAGAAGAGAGGTGGTGAGACTTTTATCTTATAGATAATTGCTATTTCGAGGTGGTGGAACAGGCCTTTCACTAACTACACTAATAATATGTCATATTTACCTGTTAGGGTCTTTCTCTTCGACTTCCAACAGCTTCCTATCCCAGCTGCCTGGAGACGCCTGGCGTGCTCTCTTCATCACGTTGTCTATTTCTTTCCGACGACCGGCAGGATTCGAAGGATCTGCTGAGTAAGGAGATTTGTGTAAACATATCGAAGTTTTGGAAAGTGGTCAAGGGTCTATTGATGGTAAGTTGTTACTGTTGGGTATGTATGCAGCATATAGTTTCTTGGTGCAAGTGTCATGCTATCTCTGTTTATTTCAATAGGTTAGATAAAGATAGCAGAGTACGAGGACGTCGTGCCAGGATTATCAGGTCCGGTTGCCTCCAAAGCAATGCCTACAAATGCCAATAGTTTTGTGTTTATAACCACATTTTTGAATACAGGCTCACTTCCGTGACTATTGGCTAGCTTAGATCTCTCGCACTATGAATAAACCTGTGTCGCAGGATACCTCACAAAATTCAAACAACAGACAGAATACCCAACCAAAGGCTAGGAAGTATCTTATCTTATCATGTGTGGGGGCCAGTCAGTATAGACCGGCGACACTACGACTCAATGGGATCTTTTGTGTCGACTTCCCCAATAACGAGTGCCATAGATGTTCATGGCAGCCGGGACCGACGGCTTAACGTGCTCTCTGAGGCACGGAGCAGGCGATAATTGTCAATCAATACGCACATAATTTCGAAAAGTCATATAACTTCCGAAAGTCAGAGGTGCGCGACGTGGTTTCGAACTCGAGACCCTCTGCATTGCAGTCTGTTGGTCTCCCCACTGAGCTATCGCTGCTCTTAAGGCTAGGAAGTAACACAAATGATTTCTACCGTTGGAGATCGAATTGGCGCATAGCATGTCGGCATTTTGGAACCTTTATTAGTAACCAGAACCGACTTACATTCTCAACCAGAGCAGTTCCCAGAAAAACCCTATTAAGAACCGAAATATAAATCCGGAATCCATAATTGTATAATAATAATATCAGCCCTGTATTAAACTATCCCACTGCTGGGCACAGGCCTCTTCTCAGTGTGAGAAGGGTTAGGCCATAGTCCACCACGCTGGCCTAGTGCAGATTGGCAGACTTCACATATCTTTGAGAACATTATGGAGATCTCTCAGACAGGTTTCCTCAAGATGTTTTCCTTCACCGTTAAAGCGAGCGATAATTAACTATTTAATACGCCCATAACTTTGAAAAGGCCGAGATGTACGACTTGGGATGGAACTCGAGACCTCTGCGTGGCAGTCTAACGGTTTCCCACTAGGCACCGCTACCATGACCCATAATAGGCATGATGACAGGCTTAAAAATAAGTGATACTTATTTGTCCATCTTTTAGATAAGCAAAAAATATTGGACACCTTTTCTTTGTTTTAACAAACAATAAAAAAATTATTAAGATATAACTCATTAAAGATTGGGAGAAGAGGCTTATGACGTCACTATTTTGTAAAATTTGTACCTACAAGTGACGTAACAGGAAATTTAAAAGCGTTGTATCTTTGTTGTTATTAGATTGTGAGACAAAAAAAAATAACTGTCCAATATTTCTTGCTAATCTAAAAGACGAAGCAATTTTTGTCATCATGCCTATTGTACCGGTTTTAAATCTTTAAAGAAGAGTGCATAAAGCAAGAGCTGGTGTCGTTCCTAGTCGAACTCTGTTATCTCTGCCTACCCCTTCAATAAACTGTACTTGTCTTAGTTTTCGATTAAGTATTTACTTTTAAAATCTCATTGCCATAAACTTTTGTTACAACTACACACAGCAGCTCATATAAACATTTGGCGCTTGAAAATAGCGGCCATGAGTTTCTTGCCTGCTTCTTCTCATGCAAGCTCTAATCCTCGAACTGGCTTTTTCCAATGCTATATTTATATTTCCTTTTCTTTATTCTATTTTTTATTAATATATCTTACATAGTTAATTGCCGTGTCCAAGAACTGTTTACACATTTTAAAGGAAATAACATTTTTGACTTCGTAAATGTACGTGTTTATTCTGTTAATATGCCTAATAAATAAATAAATTTAATGTATCTTGCTATAACGCAACTTTCACTGGTATAAGTGCACTATAGTCTTTATACCTAGCCAAGCGTGCTTCTTGGACACGATAAGGCTGTTCATAAAAACTGAAAATCCTTATAATGTCCTCAAGGCCTAATTTCGGTCACGGCGACCGGTATTAACGGAGACTGGCCATCTGCGCAGGAGATATTATAGTGACAATTGCACTCTCTGTTCCTTAACTCTCATGATCCGATGGGACGGTAATCCGACACGACCGGAGAGAGATCAGGCACAGGACCAACGGCTTTACGTGCTTTCCGAGGCACGAGGGTGTCTAAGAGCTCTGCCCCATTAGTGCGTTGCGTTGTGTCGTCGCAGCGTTCTTTTTGATATATTTTTTGTGATATGCTACATTATATCGTTGCATCGTCGCACGCGACGTTTCAACGGATCGACGGACGAGAGTCGTAGCGGGGGGCGGGTGATGCGCTGCGTTGTCGGAGCTCCGGTGTGACGACGGGACAGTGCTCCACTGCTAGAGATCAAACGAAACGTGCGTACACGACATTTTTTTTATCTCAGTTTGAGTGTGGAGGATATCGATATAAATTTTCTTATCTCCTTGGTGCAAGAAAGGCCGATCATATAGGATAAAGGTCATGAATATTACCATTCCGGAAGGCAAACGAATGGGCAGCAGTGTGTAAACATTTATTCGAATAAAAATTAAATCGAAAAATTCATCTTCGTCTGACAACAACTCTATAGTCCCGCATAAAAAACTGACCATCACTATTTCTTAATGCAATCAAGGTAGATATCTACAATCTTTTATTGTTTCTACGTTTCTTTCGGCGGTGGCGCAATAAAAGCTACAATAGAACACGTTTGTTCCGATTCATTGTGGATACTGACTGAGGTAATCTACGGACTGAGGACGTGCGTCGTCTTCTTGCGCATTGTGGCATACAATGCGTTGATCCGCCGCGACGACGCAATGCAACGCACTAATGAGGCATCACCGTAACACCGCCAACTTCCTAACTCCGGGTTTCTATTGAGATTTCTTAACAGAAAAACCCAATAACATTTCTTGGCCCGACCCGGGATTCGAATCCGAGACCTCATGCACAGCAGTCGCATTCATTACCGCTGCGCCACGGAGGCGAATAAATAATATTGACCTAACTTCCTCATCGGATCCATGCTTCGATTAACTAAATCTATACTAAAATAATAAAGCTGAAGAGTTTTTTTTTAAGGCGCTAACCTCTAAAATACCGTTCGCAATTGAAAATTATTTTTGGTTTCGATAGGTCAATTCTTGAGGAACGCTATCCTAATATTATAAACGAGAGTGTAAGTTGATATGAACGTTACACTTTTACGCGTTAACTAAAAAAATACATAGAAATGGACATAGGGTACCTACCATTCATCTAGGAAAAAGTACAGTTACTAATTTAACCTTAATTAATTAATTTATCTTCTATCAGTTACAGAGCCTCGCTGATATCAGCATGAATGGGCCGGCTTGACCGGGGAAGTACTACCCTCTCACAGAATATCAACGAGAAATAGCAGTATTCCTACAGTTGTGTTTCGTTCGGTAAGTGAGAGTGCCGGAGGTCCAATCAGCCTCTTTCCCCCTTTCCGCTCTTACACTTTCCCACGCAACGCGCAAGTGATGCCTCTGGTGTTGACGGCGTCCATAGGCTACGGAGACCACTTACCATCAGGTGGGCCCCGTATGCTTGCCACATTAGTTGTACAAAAAAAAAACCCAAGCTACATTTATGCGAGCGATACCGCGAGCTAAATGTAGTGTCTTATATTTCTTTGATGACACAATAAAGCCACTTTATTTTCCTATATAATGGCACGTCAACCAAAAAAAGTTTGCCATTCCTGTCTTAGGAGCTATACGGCCATACAAATGTATATAATACTGACCAGTGATCCTGGAATGCTGCGGATTCCTATCCATGTGGAGCCGGTTCTTCGAGGCAGCCTCGGCAGCGCGGGACACGGACCCGTTCCGCCGGGACGACATCCTGCAACATCGTCAGCATATGATAAAGTATCAATCGTCAATTACTCCTGTGTTCTTCGTATGGCAAGACACTGTAGAGAAAGCTAATAATGTCCTCCAGACCACATTTCGTCGACCAACCTTAACGGCCGGCTACTGCCAATGGTCAAGTAATGATAATAATGGTCTGCAGACAGCATTTCGGTCACGACGGCCAATCTTAACGGAGACTGCAGGAGATATTATAGTGCACAAGTATGTGCGCAAATACAAGTGCACTTTCTGTTCCCTAATTCTAATAAAACCAGTTTAAAACCAGCGCTGGGCATATATCTGTGCCCGACATCAAGCTACTACGACCACGAGAGCTTCCTCAACATATTTTTCATGTTATTTTTAGCCTTCTTTGGCTAATTATGTTCCTATATATCAATAATTCTTTTTTGGGTCAAAATTTTTACTTTCTGTTAATGTCTTTATGATTTATATAATTATATGTATGTTATCTCGTGTGTTGTACCAAGATAAATTTATTTTCTTTCTTTTTTCTTTCTAATAGCACGACGGGTAGTTACCGACACGACCGGAGAGAGATCAGGCGCAGGACCAACGGCTTTTAAGTGCTTTCCAAGGCACGGGGGTGTGCACCAACTTCCTAACTTCGAGCTGCTACTGAGATTTCTTGACAGGAAACCCGATAACTTTTTGTTGGACCGACCCGGGATTCGAACCCGAGACCTCATGCACAGCAGTCGCATTCACTGCCGCATCGGAAGCTAACACAGAGTTCATTTAGTAGTTAAGATGTTACATATATTTCATGGTGAGGATAACAAAGATTCTAGGGTTATCCATAGCTTTAGTGCCGATGCACACGATATATATACGCAGCTACTATAGTCCATAAAATATAGGTCGAGTCCTATCACAGATGTCATCCAAATCACGCTTATCAAATTCTATATTCTAGGACAGTAGATTGTTAGAAAAACTATCATAATTCATTAGTTTGTGCGTGTCAGTGCGTTTCTTACGTCTTGATAATTAAAAGTCGAGTATTTCTACATAAAAATTCAACTTTTACATTTGATCATTATTATTGAAATAACTAGCACAATATAAATCTAGTGAAACGTTTCATATCTTTGTGAAATGTGAAAACAATTTTCGGTTTGAATTGGTCATTATAAATGCGATTGTGAGTTTAGTTATTTTTTACGCTTTCGAGCCATAACTACTCGACCGATCATCATGAAATTTCGCATATACGTTGTCAGGAGAACAAAAAAGAAAATAGGGTACCTTTCATCTAAAGAAAAGTTCTGTTACTAATCTAACCTAACCTTTATTGACGCGAGCGAAGCCGCGGTCAAAAAATAGCTCTATTACAAAATTACAGATCAATATAATTTTCATACTGACGTTTGAAAATTTTTAAAACGCGCTTCTAATTCGCTCCATGAACAAAGTGACCGACATATTTTAAACCGTCTATGAAATTACGCGTCAGTGAACAGCTCAAGACGAAGTTTGAACAAAAGCCCTTGTTTCAACACTCGTCCTAACCATTACGTGTTGGTATTTATACATAGAAAGTTATGAATAAATTAAATTTCCAAACGTGTAGACGCAATAATAACAACCTACGCCCTTGCTGCTCGTCCCATCTTATAATATGCACCGTCATTGTGATGCAAAGAAGCTGCTAAGTGAACAGAATACTGATGCCTCTACTATAGACGAATATATCTTTACTAAAATTATAAACGCGAAAGTTTGTATGGATATATGGATGCATGAATGTTTGTTACTCTTTAGGGCAAAAACTACTGGACCAATGGCGATGAAACTTGGTATGTAGATAGCTGAAGATCTGGATTCACACATACTTTTTACCCCAATATTCTCACGGGAACGGGACTTACGCGAGTGAAACCGCGGGGAACAACTAATAATAATAATAATAATATGAGCCCTGTTTTAACTGTCCCAGTGCTGGGCACGGGTCTCTTCTCAGTGTGAGAAAAGTTAAGTCATAGTCCACCACGCTAGCCCAGCGGGTTGGCAGAGTTCACATGTCTTCGAGAACGTTATGGAGAACTCTCAGACATGGAGGTTACCTCACGATGTTTTCCTTCGCCGTTAAAGCGAGCGACAATTAACTACACGCACATAACTTCGAAAAGTCAAGAGGTTATGTACTGCGTGTTTCTTAGTATAGTAAAAACCTCTCAGGGGGTGATTATACTTGTTATTATGAACAACTTTTGTTCTGGAACATTGCCGAAATCGAGGAGGAAAACAGCTGTTCCATACAAAATTGGACTTTGACCTCGACAAAATGTATGGAGCAGCTGATTTTTTATTTCGCGATTTCTGCATTGTCCCAGAACAAAAGTTGTTCATAATAACAAGGAAAATCACCCCCGGAGAGGTTTTCACTATACTCAAAAACACCCAGTATAGAATTAAATAGGCCTTGGGATCGAACTCGAGACCTCGGCCTGGCATTCTAACGGTCTCCCTCCCACTAGGCTATCGAAAGTAATAATAATATTGGTGTTGTTTGTTACCCTTTACGCTTTAACTATTCACCGGATCATCATGAAATTCCAAATACACGATACAGGGGAACAGAAAAGGACAAACATACACGTTTACGCGAGCGCAGCCTCAGGCAAAATCTAGTTACGTAATAAAAGTGTATTGAAACGAGATGGGTGTAAAAACCCAGGATTCAACCTCTTCGTCTTAAATGTAAAAGTAATGAAAAGAAATGACCCATCTATCTCGGGGGTCTTCTGACCCACAGGGCCCATATACAAACTTGACCGAGGTATGACCCCAAGGTGTCTGCACACCAAGTTACAAGTTAATCGGTCCAGTGGTTCCGGAGCTATGCCTGTCACTAACAGACAGACACACAGACCCACATAGTTTTTTCATTAACCTCTTCGAAGAATACTCAGAGGTTAATAAACATCGCTATAAAAGCCGTACAAATGACATATTAGTACCGCGTGTGTAGTTGTCACTAACATGCGCGGATTGTATCATAACTAATATTATAAATGATTTTATTATTATATGTATTTAGACTGGCCTAAACCTTCTCACACTGAGAAGAGGCCAGTGCCCAGCAGTGGGCCCATTTATACACAGGGCTGATATTATCTATACTAATATTATAAAGCTGAAGAGTTTGTTTGTTTGGTTGAACGCGCTAATCTCAGGAACTAGTGGTTCGAATTGAAAAATTATTTTAGTATTGGATAGCCCATTTATCGAGGAAGGCTATACAGGATACAGGGTGTCCGGTAATTAATGGAAAACCTGGAAATGTCTTTTAGTGGAACTGATGGCCGTTCAGAAAAATATATGAAAAAAATTCTATCCTAACTACTACCTGAGATATGTGTTTTTTTTTTAATTACCATGTATGACTTTCTTGTATACTACGACCATAAATGAATGAAATCCATCGGTTTTTTGTTGTTTTATTATTAAACACTAATTATGCTGATAAATAGGGAGTCAAAAGTATGCTATGCTATTATAGCTTGCAGTTTTTAGTATATATATTATTATATATTACTTTTTTTTCATTTTTCTTAACGGCCTTCAGTTCTACTATAGGACATTTCAAGGTTATTCATTAATTACCGGACACCCTGTATAATATCACGCTACGACCAATAGAAGCGGAGTATCAATACAAAATGTCGCAAAATCGGGCAAAATATATCTTATGTGAAGCAGACGAGGTTGCGCGGGTCAGCTAGTTACATTATATGTTTTCTAAACAATGTATATGTATACTGTTGATGTGCCTATTATAAATAAATTCTATAACTAATCAACAATTAATTGTATCTTAGGTCGCCCATCCTCTCCCAGGCATTGAACCTTGCACTTCACATTGTAACCACAAACATGCCACTAGACTCACTCAACAAGTTGTGCATCACAACATCAATATTGTGACACCTGTAGTCACAAAAAATAGCACCTTGTAGACTTGCACCCCTTAAGAAATATGCAATACCTGTTCTTAAAAACAGGTTAAAGTACTTTCATCCTTACAATCCCTGACCCCTATGTTATAAAATATCAACTAGTGACTCTTATATTTTACATTATTGTATTATTATTTAACCTCCCCACCAATGCTAGGACGCCAGCATCCGAGCTTAACTAGACAATTTAAAATGTAAATTTTGTTATGCTAGTCACCTTTTGTTTGAATAGCTTTTTTATATTTTTGATAACTGTATCGGTTGAGAAGTTGATATCTATTATATTTGACCTCTATTTATAAACATGAATCTATTATTTTCAACCAGCTAAGCCCAAAATTGTGTCATACAAATATGGTTGCAATAACGGGGTGTATGGATGGTAAGGAGTTACCATATGCCCATAGACAGCATAAGGCGCGTTAGGAGTTTCTTAAAGAGTCAAGGCACATTCCTAAATGTGCTCCTATTCAAGTAAATTCACAAGCTAAGGTATAGTACCTACATATTTAATTGTCATTAATGTTAATAAGAACAATATTTATATATTACTTATTATATTTATACATAACATATTATATTGTCTAAGGTGGTTAAGATTACGCAGACAAGATCTCTAAAATACTGATTATTTTTTATCAAGTTGTTAATTTTAAACACTATGTTGATAATAATTTTTGTTTTTTAGATAGTTATTTTTTTTCTTATTCTTATTTCTCTCACACAAATAAAAAGTGTTTTTCTTCTTTAATATATTGTGATACCGATTTTATATGTTGTGCATTTAGCCACTTTTTATATTGTTACTTAGTTATGTAGAAATAATGTAACAACTACTGGATGTCTATATATATACTGGATGTCTATGTATATATAAATAAATTAATTAAGTATTTCATACTAGATAAGTAAATATTATGTTGTATATTTAAATAGTTATTATGTTTATGAGTTTAATTCTATGTATTTATTTACATAATTTAATAGAGATTAGTGTTGTACAAAAATAATTTTTTAGAATATGTTATAATTGTGTAGCTATGGTAGACTGAATTCATCTTTAAATGTAATTTTAATGATTTAGTTAAGTTTCTCATATTAGATTGACTATGTAATGTTCGTTTAGGATATAAAAAACCTTAACCAAAACTAAATTTATAAAACAAGATGTTTTGATATTTATGTTCAAATACTCCCTGATTATGTTAAAAGAAGAATATTATAGAAGCAATATTATAATCCTCTCTGTCCTTTAGCAGAAGTATGACAAAGGACTTTTATCATTGGTCCAAGTTTTTTCAAGAAAGGAGTATAAACTAACACAGTTGAAAGAGGAAATAAGCATACGGAGCAGTTAGTCTTTAAAAATATGAGCCTATAATTGATTATTCATAAGATTCCTGTTTATATTGATTTCATAAAACCAGACAACAAACATGTTATTATGAACATACCATTGACTACTTAAAGATACAGGGGTCAAACAATCACATATTTAACAAATATACTGTTAAAATATTGACCTATGATTAGTTAGCATATCAATCATCAGCTATTTTTAGTAGTAGACTATGTACTTGCATTAATGCATAGAGGTTTGATGCAGTAGGTGTGTGACCTACTTTTGTCTTAATTGATTAGATATAGCTCAGTAAAAGAGTTTTTTTTTTAAACAAAATCTAATAGAATCTATATTTTAACTCTCCCAAGTCATTGTGTGTCATAACACTTAAAATTAATTTATATTTATATCTACATAATCTTATGCAGTAATTCTAACAAGAATTTGAATCATAGCCAATTCTCATTAACATTTTAACGCATTTCTCTCCAAGTTATTACAAAGGCGATTCTATCGATCGCCAAAGCTGTTCTATTAATACTCTGACAAGATGGCGTCGAGATCGATAATCCTCACCTGCATAGGGAACCATGAAAAAACTTACCTGAGTGGCTCCGCTCAAGGATCGGATGGAGCGAGGGCTCCGAACGCGCGCGGCGAGACGCGGGGGGCGAAGCCCCGGTGCCTGGCGGCGGGCAGACGCGATGCCCGGCGGCGCCGCTGTAAAAACCGACATACTTAGAATACGAGAGCGGCGCGCGGGCTTACGAAGCTTCGCGAGGGGCGAAGCGACCGCGACCGACACAGGCCCACGCGAGGCAAACATGCAGCCTTCGGGCGCACGCGGCGGGGCCCCACGAACAGGCCGAACGCGGCTCCACAGTGCTCCAGGCGTAGGCGAAGCGAGGCTCCTCGGCGATGGCAGGCTGAACATCGAACATCAAATAACCACCTTATTATTAATCACAAAACAAAGTTACGAACCAGTATAAACACGAAAACTTTTCACTGAAGTTCAATGGTATCCGATTCCGAGATGGCGTAATTCGCTAGTAGGGTCCGCGACACGCCTTTCTACGTACATCGGCCATTTTGTTTAGCAATTCATTGACCTTTCTCTTTTTCTTCGATTTATGCGTTTCATCAAGTTGTTGAAGTGAAAGGTTGACATAATTATTACAAAAAAGTAATTTATACTGGCTAATAATTAAAATATTACTCTGTCTGTAATTAAACAGTATTGAACTATAATAAAATAGTAATACTGAATTAATCTCAATTTATTTATGATCGTTCAAATAGGTTTAAAAAGTATATGATAAAACAACGACTAGTAATAACAAAACGTGTCTTTAATGTTACCAACTTTAAAAACCGAGTTGATTTAGTACATTTTAGTGTAATTAATTACATAACTGTCTATGCAATTATTATACGCCTCTAAAGGAATATATACATATTCTCACTCATAAATATTTAACTAAAACATTTTATACCTTAATTCAAATACCCAAGTATAATTATCAAAAATTTAAAAAGTTTTCTATGCAGAAGAAACTTACCACATAAAATTAATAAAACCTACTGAAGTGCAACAATTTTTAGTATTTTCTACTAAAAAATAGTGCAGTAACGACGTCCGTGGGGGCGGGATGTGTTACTTGCTCTTTTATTTTTAAGTTTTTTTATCGTTAACCCTATTACATTATAATTAATATATTACTCAATATAACATTTGTAATTAATTTAGATTAGTTTAAGTATATTGAAACATATAATCATAACAAGTATATAGAAATAAGCTGAATAAAAAGTTTAGGAATAATCAAAAAGTGAAACGATAAAGAACCTTTCTAATGATAAGAAATACCGGTTTTTGAAGAAAGGTCGACTGCGAGGAATTCAAGGTAAGTTGCATATTTTTACTTACAACTTGTAACAAAAACTTTGGGTACCTACGAGAAAAGTAATCAGCAATTGGAATGTAGGTAGTTAAAAGATGCGTTATCTTAGCGACCGCAATGATTTACTGCTGTCACGCACATTAAATGAAACATTTTATTTAAACTTTCAAGTATAAAATAAACAGTTGCTAGGTACTTCGATTGACATATTGCGGTCAGGGCAATATCTTTAGAAAAAGCCCTTGTTTTTTATCAGTAAGTTAGGTTAGCATAATTTCTTTTGCTTACATCGCAAATTTATTTATATTACCGGAATATTGAATACAGAAGTTTTGACGAGAATACGGGCTTTAATTCCGTCTAGTTTAGTTGCTATGAGTCTATAGGCTTGGGAAAGTGCTTGATAGGTGCTTACTCCACATTGATAGATAACCGGTATTGCTCTTGTAGTTCATTTTAAACTCGTAACCCGCAACTTCGTTTACGTTTTTCTGAAGTCGGTAGCTAATTTCCTTCACCAGAGTTCAGAGAAAATATTCAAAATTGGTTTTGATTTTTAGCCGTTAAAAGATGACAAAATGACAGCTATTTTTGTATTTGTAGTAATTTTTTTATTTTATGGGTTGTAGCCAAAATAGTGTTTTAAAGGCATGATGACAGTTTTAAAAATAAGTGATAATTATTTGTCCATCTTTTACATTAGCAAAAAATATTGGACACCTATTTCTTATTTTAACAAAACAATAAAAGTTGATTAAAATAATTAAGATAAAGATTGAGAAAGGAAGCTTGTGACGTCACTCTTTTGTAAAATTTGCACCTACAAGTGACGTAACACGAAATTTAAACGCGTTGTATCGTCGTTGTTATTAGTTTGTGCGACAAAAGAAAAATACTCGTCCATTATTTCTTGCTAATCTAAAAGACGGAGCAAACACTTTATTTTTGTCATCATACCTATTGTGTTTACTATGGCGTAGCGGTTTAAGGAGTTGCCTTGCCTTTGCGGCCTGTATTGTGGGTCCAATACCCACAATACTATATAATTTTCTAATTTTAGTGTTCTTTGTGTGCGCTGTTTGAATGTTTGTAAAGTCCCTTGTGACAAGGAACTATTCTTAGTACAGGAGAGGTCTTTTTTACGTTTAAAATCTCTTTATTATGTAACAATTACTGCAATACTTGCCCAGTTTACATAAACGCATTTTACGTCACAACGATTAGGACCGCCAGTAAATGTATTACGTAATATTGTATTAGTTCGTTAAAGTAGGTACCTAATTATATAATTGATACTTGTACCTATTTTGATAGGCAGGTAATATATTCATTGTGGTTATGTAGAACAAAATTTTTTCCGTGACCTCGCTCTCGTAAATATAGTGTGTATTTTTATTTATATACAGGGTGTCCGGTAATAATGGATAACCTTGAAATGTCCTATAGTAGAACTGAAGGCAGTTTAGAAAAAAATATATATATATATATTAAAAAGTGCAAGCTATATTAGCATAGCATACTTTTGACTGTCTATCTATTAGCATAATTAGTGTTTAATAATAAAGCATACATATGTATGCTTAAATATGTACAATTATGTAGCATGCATATTGGATATGCTTCATAGCTTGTTTTCATATAAAATGTCGAAGAAAGAATTAAAAATGTTTATTCTGAAAAATCTTATATATAGATATATAATTATATATATATGTAGATATATAGGTATTATGTGTAGTCTAAAAGTTGTACTCAGTTTAAAATATTCGTTCATAGATTGGAATAAGTTAAATTTTAATAATTAATTAGTACAAATTGTTTTGTTTTGCTGGAACAAGTAAATCGGTTGGTCGTTATAGCCGATGAATATCGATAAAGTTCCGTCGTTTTAAACGTTATGTCGCTGCATCCGATTTTGTTATAGGCGGTATCTACACTAATATAATAAAGCTGAAGAGTCTGTTTGTTTGTTTGCTTGAACGCGCTAATCTCAAGAATTACTGAACTGAAACTGAATTATTTTTGTGTTGGACAGCTCATTTATCGAGGAAGGCTATAGGCTATATAACAATGTCGTTATATTCTGTTTTGACTGTAGTTATATATAAGCATGACGAACAAACACACTTTCGCATATATAATATTAGTAATGATTATTTTGCTGTCTCTAAATAACAAAATAAAATATAACAAAATAATCACAAAATAACTTTATTTTGTTTCAGATCACATCTTCAGATAATCAAATATTTCGCTGGTAATTCGTGAAATTGAGGTAAGTGTTTTACATAAATACAAAATCAATAGTTAAAACTATTTATATGAAATATTAGGAGAAAAATATTCGTTCCACATAACTAATTATGTATGTGATATGAATATTCAACAATTTATTTATATTACTGCAATAATATCCATTATTTTCTAACTTATATTTAAAAATGTTGTAGGATTGTAATTAAATCAAAATATTTCTGACATGTTATTACAAATCTTGTTACCATTTTTAACCCCCGAAGCAAAAACGACGGGGTGTTAATTAGTTCCAATAAGTTTGACGTGTCTCTGTGTGTGTGTGTTTCTGTCTGTGGCATCGTAGCTCCCGAACGGATGAACCGATTTTAATTTTGTTTTTGTTGTTTGAAAGGTGAATTAGTCGGTAGTGTTCTTTGTTATGTTTGATGAAAATTGGTCCAAGATAACCGCCGCCACAAAATGGCGGGTCACATATTTTTTCACAACTCCCTCAATTAGAGTAGTGCTCTCCGAGGCACGGAGCAGGCGATAATTGATAATCAATACGCACATAATTTCGAAAAGTCATATAACTTCCGAAAGTCAGAGGTGCGCGACGTGGGTTCGAACCCGAGACCCTCTGCATTGCAGTCTGTTGGTCTCCCCACTGAGCTATCGCTGCTTTTCAATAGGAGCGGAGCAGCAATGAAAATATCTCCTATGTGAAGCAGACGAAGTTGCGCGAGTTAGCTATTAACTTATATGAATACTAATATTATTTTTGTATCTCATTAAGCCGGCAATACACGTTGGGCCAACATTGCCGAGTGACAGCCATTTTTTTTTTTTACGTGGTGAAATGCGCCTGGTGCATACCCTCTCGATGCCAACGTATAGACGGTGTATTTGCTTTGCCTTGCCAGTGCTCGGTATCATTCGCCTAGCTGACCGAGTGAAGGCAAGCGCCAACGTGTATAGAGATCAATTGGCGTAGCTTGTAACAACTTGCAGTCGCTCGCGACCACTCGTCTCACTTCGGAGCGTTGTCGGTTTTTCTGCACAAATCAAAGGCGTTGGCCTGCGCTCGGCCAATAGCGTCCACATGTTGGTCCGGCTGCCATTTCGCGCTTGGCGAACGTCGCCGTTATACGTACAAAATGTATTATTTTTACAAGTCTACTACTGTATACACTGATATAATAATTATATGCGCTCATTAATCGTAAATAAGTCGTTGGAGTGCCATAATTAAATAAATACCAGCAGCTGCAATAACTTTTACAACGTCCATATTGTTTCAATGCTCAATAAAGACTGACAGCGCCCAACGTGTGGACAGCTCCACAAAGCTCGTCTACATTGGCCGTTTGCATTGGCTTTCTTCAAACTTGCTGAACGTGTAAACACTCACTCGCGTTGTTCTACGCTTGGCCAACATGTATTGCTGGCTTTATAAGTGGACTGTAAGTTCTTATAAGAATAATGGCTTTTCCTACCACCTCCAGATAGCATTTATCTATAAGATAAAAGTCTCGCCATCTCTCGTCTTTATCCTAACACGAGTGACACAGCATGCGATTTATCTTTCGAATAACTTTTTCTTGTTAGATGTAGGACTGGCCATAAAGCTCTTTAAACCTAATACGGCTCTATCCCGAAGGGGTAAGCAGACGTGTATTACATAAATAAATTTAATCAGCAGTCAGTTTTAAATGCAAACAGCAGCGATAGCCTAGTGGGAAACCGTTGGGCTGCCACGCAGAGGTCCCGGGTTCGAACCCAAGGCGCGCAACTCTGACTTTTTGAAGTTATATGCGTATTAAATAGTTAATTATCGGTCGCTTTAACGGTGAAGGAAAACATCGTGAGGCAACCTGCATGTCTGAGAGTTCTCCATAATGTTCTCGAAGGTATGTGAAGTCTGCCAACCCGCACTGGGCCAGCGTGGCCGACTATGGCCTAACCCTTGCCACACTGAGAAGAGGACCGCGCCCAGCAGTGGGACAGTTTAAAACAGGGCCGATATTATTAATAATATTATTATTATATTTTTAAATCTCATTAAATTTGTTTTGACAATGATCTGTACACCTGCCTCTGTGCTGCTACGGAAAATTCTTAAAAGCTTGACTTAGAGAACTTAATAACAATTTTCCGGACAGAATCGAACCTGATTAACTACACAAAGCCGTATATATAATGGCTGCGCCACTGAGGCAGTCATATTTCTATTGATTTCATATAACAGATAAGCATTTTTGCTTTAATTATTTATTCTAAGATAATTAAAAGATTGGGTGTCATTCGATAACAAAATCGAAATTGAGTTAAACCTTAATATTATAAATGCGAATGTGAGTTAATTACGATTTCACGTCTTAACTACTCGACCGATTATCATAAAATTTCGGATACAGGTTGTCATGGGTAAAGAATAGGAATTCATCCAGAAAAATATGTGCCCGAGGGACATAAATTAATTGACGAAATCTAAATTACTTAACCTTTTGAGCGCCGACAAGCCGAACGCGATGTGTCCTCTAGCGCTAAGCTATAAATCTATAACATTTGAAAAAGACTGGCTACTTCAATTTTGCTGTTTTTAAAATAAACAAAGGCTTTTATTGAAATAAAAATGTAAGAGTAGGGTTTAAGGCAATATTAGTAAAATTTCGCACAAAATTATATACATATATTTTTTTTTTTTAATTAGTTTTTATTAAAGACTAGTCGTGGAGGGCACGTAAACGTTTGTCTTCTATACGCGACGCCGCGGGCAAAATCTAGTATGTATAGTAATATTAAATCATAATTTAATCTATACTAATATTATCTATAAAGCTGAAGAGTTTGTTTGTTTGGTTGAACGCGCTAATCTCAGGAACTACAGGTCCGAATTGAAAAATTATTTTAGTGCTGGATAGCCCATTTATCGAGGAAAACTATAGGCTATATAATAACACGCTACGGCCCACGGGGGCGGTGCAGGAATCATACACGCGGGTGAAACCGCGGACACATCTAGTGTCATATAATGCGAAAATTGCAACTGCTGTGCAAGATATCTTGGATTCAGTTACCGGGTCGGGCAAAATCTTGTTACCAAGAAGTTCTCAGTAACAACACAGATTTTGATATTATCTATAGGTACTATACTAATATTATAAAGCTGAAGAGTTTGTTTGTTTGGTTGAACGCGCTAATCTCGGGAACTACTGGTTCGAATTGAAAATTCTTTAAGTATTGGATAGCGCATTTATCGTGGAAGGCTATAGGCTATATCATCACGCTACGACCAATAGGAGCGGAGCATCAATGAAAATGTAGCTAAAACGAAGAAAATTCTCTAATTCTCTTATGTGAAGCAAACGAATTTGCGCGGCTCAAATAATTTTCGATAAACGTCCATATACTTAACCCCTATTTATTTATTTATTGGACCATCTACACATACACATAACTTAAAGCTTAATACAAAAGTGTTAGGTCAATAGATTAAGTGTGCACCCTCACTTACAGTAGGCACAGCATGCAAAGTAAAAAGAAAGGAAGAAAGAAAAAATATTTATTTGACACATACCACAAACACATAATAACAAGTATAAAATAAATATAAATAGGTAAAAACGTACATTACAGTTGGCGAAATTGGACAAAGTTACAAATTATAGTAAATTACTTACTAATAATTAATTAAAAATAATGAAATACAAACAATGAAATAAATATAACTAAATTTAAAATTTAAAAACCCCCGACACAATATTCATTTGATATCCATATTGAACAATTTTAATTTGTGGAAATATGTAATTTTCTGGTGGCGGCCATTTTGGATTTGAAATGTATCATAGTGTATAGTATTCTACTCGTCAAGCCCTTTCAATTGATACCCATATTGAAGGAGTTGTGAAAAAAATGTAATCCGCCATTTTGTGGTGGCGGCCATCTTGCACCGATTTTTATCAAACGTAGCTAAGAACAGACCCGACTAATTCACCTTTTAAACAAAAAAAACAAAATTAAAATCGGTTCATCCGTTCGGGAGCTACGATGCCACAGACAGACACACACACACACACACACACACACAGACACGTCAAACTTATAACACCCCGTCGTTTTTGCGTCGGGGGTTAAAAATAACGAAATACAAATAATGAAATACAAATAATTAATTACAAATAATGAAATCACAAATAATTATTATTAAATAAAAAATATATTACATGCGACCTAAAGCCAGCTGTTGAAATTTGGGTATAAAACACCACTGCCTACCCCCTACGGGGATAAAAAGGCGTGTGTCTAAATGAACAATCGTAATATCATGATTACATCACGACGATAATTCCGTGCGTGTAGACACTGCAGTCAGAAATAGCTGACAGATAAACATTAATAGCTTATAAACTGCGAATAACACGTGTCCAATATGTGATCATGACACGTGTCTAATGTAAACGGATCTTGATTGTAATGAAGCTAGCTGTATCGTAACTTTGTAACTAATATTTTTTAATCGTAGTTGGGCGTCTATGATATTTTGTCCCTGAAATAACCGATATTAAGACACGAATAGCTAATAGACCGTAAGTAAAGTAATTTATTTGTGGGATAAATCCTAACTTAATAATACAAAATTAATAATTGCTAATAAACTGTTCCAGTGTCGGCCTCTATGGCGTTGTGGTTAGTGTAACCGACTGCCACGCCTGAGGTCGCGGGTTCGATTCCCGCACAAGTCAAACATTTGTGTGCATGAACATGAATGTTTGTCTTGATCTGGGTGTTTCTATGTATAATATGTAAATATTTACAAAAAAAATATATATGTGAAAGTTTATCCATTGTCTAGTACCCATAGTACAAGCTCTGCTTAGTTTGGGCTAGATGGTGTTGTGTGTATGTGGTAGAATATTATATTATACTAGCTGACCCGGCAAACGTTGTTTTGCCATAAAAAAATGTTTAACCTAAAACCAAAAGATTAAAAAGAATGTTGGGGTGGACAACCCTTATCACTAAGGGGTATGAAAAATAGATAGTAGCCGATTCTCAGACCTACTAAATATGTATATAAAATTTCATAAAAACCGGTCAAGCCGCTTCGGAGGAGTATGGTAACTAACATTGTGACACGAGAATTTTATATATAAGATTATACCAATGCAAAAATTTCATAATAAGTTTATTTGTTTACCAAACAAGACGAGAAAAAATGGAATATAGATATGCCCTTTATCTGTGTGTTTAAAAACAGTAAGTGTCAATTTGACTTTGACATATAAAGTTGAACAGTGTTGTTATAAATAATAATTGTTGAACAAAAACGCGCTTTGTTTAGAGTCGTTGCACTTGCATTTATCTTAATTATAATGAGATGCGCATTATTGAAAATGGATTTGATAACAGCTGAATAATATTGTGTGTTCGTAATCTTATAATACGTCATATTTTATAAATAATTATATCAGTCCTTTATGTAAAGAGTGTATTTAGTTAACTTACTGAATATCTTTGACATTCATAAGTGTTAATTTGTGACTAAATGCATAAATGATTTTTGACTTTTTCTGCCTCGGACTTTTTTCGATCACAAGCCGCGGCACGCATTTCTAACTTTTCGAAGTTATGTGCGTATTAAATAATAATATTAATAATATTCTATCACATACACACAACATCATCTAGCCCAAACTAAGCAGAGCTTGTACTATGGGTACTAGACAATGGATAAACATACATATATACTTTTTTTTTGTAAATAGTTACATATTATACATAGAAACACCCAGATCAAGACAAACATCCATGTTCATGCACACAAATATTTGAATTGTGCGGGAATCGAACCCGCGACCTCAGGCGTGGCTGTCGGTTACACTGATCACTACGCCATCGAGGCCGAATAGTTAATTATCTCTCGCTTTAACGGTGAAGGGAAACAAAGTCCTAAGAGTCTTCCATATTGTTCTTGAAGATGTGTGATGTCTAATTGTCTTCTAACATGATCTGGGCCAGCGTGATGGACTATCTGGCTTAACCCTTCTCACGGTGAGCAGGCTGATATTATCAAACGTGTAACAGAAAGGTGTGGTCATAGTTTAGGGCTATAATGTATACCTAAACAATAACCCATATGCAATATCCTCGGATTAAAACACATTATTATAAATTTTATGACAATTCTAAACATTTTATTTTAAATCAACATCGAACGTTTTACCTTTCTATTAAAACTGGGACCTTGTTGAGCAGAAATGATCCAGGGGTTATTTTGAATGAATCTATATGTATGAAGATCTTTTGAATAAACATCAAGTAATGCAAAAATCTATATTCAATTCTTTATAAAACCATATGCATAACATGATGTAGTTAACATAACATGTTTTAAATCGACATAACTTTTATTTATGTTTTTGTGGATTGGATCATTTCTGCACAACACGGTCCAATTGCGCCTGGTTATTTTCGAGTTTACGGAGGTCTACGAATCAGCTATTAGTACTGTTTAAGTATCGATAAGTATCGACTAGAATGTATGTGTGAAAATCGATAAAAAGGAAATACTTTATCTTAGTGAAAATAATGTACACACGGCTACACATCAAGTTAGACACCCTATATACGCATAACTACGCTACATACAAAATAGAGAATTGTCGGAAAGGGACAGTGCATAGAAGCGTCGATGTACGAGTATGTGTACGTCGTCGGTTAGGATAGAGCGTAACAAAAATATAGCGCACTCTCTCACACGATTTGCAGCGTTCAACTTCTAATAGTTCAAAGTCCAAACAGTCTAGGTTGATGCGTGGCTGTGTGCACTTTTACGGATATATTTGTCGCGGTTTTCCATTGTACAAGGGCTATATTATGTGATACTTAAATATGACCACACCTTTCTGTTACACGCTGTATAAAGATGCTGCCTCTGACATGCAATCACATAGCTGCAATATCATCTTCTTTTCCTTAGTCTTTATTTTTCCCAAGTCACTTGGGATCGGCTTTTCTAGTCTAACCGGGTTTGACTGTATATCAGTTTTTACACGGAGCGGCTGCCACCTGACCTCCGCAACCCGAAGGCTAACGATACCCTAAGGCTAGACCAGTGTCAGGATATTAGGGGTACTGACTTTCCCAATAACGAGTGCTTTAGATGTTCACGGCAGCCGGGACCGACGGCTTAACGTGCTCTCCGAGGCACGGCTCGTAGATGCAATATTATAAATTCTTAAATGTCAAACCAGTGTCCTCTGATACAACCGGTTTCTCAAAGAAACTGTATTTTAACCTGTTTTGCATAACAACAAAAATAAATAAATATCGACTACATATCGTCGTAATTGACGGAACTCATTTTTGAAAGGTCATCTGTCAAAGTTGTCATCGTCTTTTTAATATATTAACTGGATTTTACTCGCGGCTTCGTCTGACTTTGTTGATTTTGTCAATACATTTCTGTCACTCGAGAACAGTACGTTTTTCTGGATGAAAGGTACTCTATGTCGTTTCCTGTTCCCCTGACAACGTGTATGCGAAATTTTATGATGATCGGTCGAGTAGTTTAGGCGTTAAAGAGTAACAAACAAACAAACTCACATTCGCATTTATAATATTAGATTTTACCTGCTTTTTAATAGCCTATATGTTATTCTGATGTATAAACAAGAATCTGTAAAAATTTCATGAAAATCCATTCAGGAGTTTTTGCGTGAAAGTGTAAGAAACATCCATCCATCTATCCCCACAAACTGGGATTAATTAGGATTGCTTATACAATAGACATATTGAATCGAAATAGGCGTTACTTGACCGAAGTCCATTGTAATAAAATTATTGGGCAGAGAGGAGCTCGTCGCGCATCCTCGGATTACCCACTCCAACTATTGCAATAGAAGAACGTTGACAATACCGAACTCTGGATAGGAACGACAGTCACGACGTGGGACCCGGCCGTACCCCAACTTGCAGTTTTTTTTTTAATAATATTCTACCACATACACACAACACCGTCTAACCCAAACTAAGCAGAGGGTGTACTATGGGTACTAGACAATGGATAAACATACATACATACTTTTATTTTGTAAATTCATACATATTATTCATAGAAACACCCAGACCAAGACAAATATCCATGTTCATGCACACAAATGTTTGACTTGTGCGGGAATCGAACCTGCGACATCAGACGTGGCAGTCTGTTACACTAACCACTACGCCATTTTCCATATTCCCCTGCGAACACTAAATATGACACGTGATTCATCTCGTGCAGAGCTCATATTCGTGTCGACGGCCTTTTTTAACCGACTGCGTCAGAAAGAGGGTAATGTTTTTATTGCTATAGGTGAGGTGGGCAATCCTAGAGTACGTGGCGAGTTCCTCTCTTCACAATAATTTTATTATAACAGTAGAATAATGATGTTGTCCTAATATCCTTATATAATAATAATAATAATAATATTCTACCACATACACACAACACCATCTAACCCAAACTAAGCAGAGCTTGTACTATGGGTACTAGACGATGGATAAACATACATATATACTTTTTTTTTTTTTTGTAAATACATACATATTATACATAGAAACACCCAGACCAAGACAAACATCCATGTTCATGCACACAAATATTTGTCTTGTGCGGGAATTGAACCCGCGTCCTCAGGCGTGGCAGTCGGTTACACTAACCACTACGCCATCGAGGCCGACACGTACCGGCCGATATGTTTTTATAATGGCTATTGCGTTGCCCGCGTATTATTTAAGCGATACAATTGTAAAGTAAATTGTGGATACTTTCACTCGAGTGAGCCGCTTAAGACAATTAGCTGACAATAGTTAATGAGACGTAATTAAAACTATATATCTATCTCTTTCTTTTGTATGACAAATGGTTGCTTTAATTTTTTTCCCTTTCTTGCTTCTGTAACGCGAGCGAAAACGAAAACAATATCCAGAGTAATAATAATAATAACGATACTCAAAGAAGTTTTTGAATAGTAGATCCTCGCTGATTTCAGCATGAATGTGCCGGCTCGACAGGGGAAGTACTACCCTCTCACAGAATATCGACGTGAAATACCAGTATTCCTACTGTTGTTTCGTTCGGTGAGTGAGAGTGCCGGAGGCCCAATCACCCTCATTCCCCCTTCCCGCTCCTTCTACTTCCCACTTCCTTTCCTAAAGGGTCGGCAACGCGCCAGGTGGGCCGTATGGCCGTAAAAAAGAAACAATTTTTGTACCGTGTCGAGATCGATCATCGAACCCACAACATTCAGCTCACGGCTCAGTTGCGGCCACTTAAATTATTGACTATTATCTGCTTCTTTCATTGTTTAATAACAATTAAAGGTTATTTTAACAATACTCCGTGATTATGCATTAATTTGATAGCATTGACATTCAGACATCTTTGAAAGCGTGTGTTTGTGTGTGTATATGTGTACACTTAGATGTATGGACAAGAAATTATTTGACACCTATATTATTTCTACAAGAGGTGCACCCATATTTTATTAGCTATGATTCAAGGTCTCTAAAATGGTTGAGTTACTTCCAAATTTTATTTTCATTACGTTAGACCAGATATTTTATGTGACTATTGAGATATCGAGTGACGTAGCGGAGGTGTCAGCCGCCCGGGACGGAAGAAAATTTTGCCGCCCTCTTAATTAGATAAGTATTTCAATTTAAAAGACTATAAAATACAGTAATTCTAAAGAACTTTCTAGAAAGAACAGTCATCATTACGGAGTATTGTACATCTGCCCATTCCTCTCGTTCGTCATGAAATGGTTCAAGTATTTAATAGATATTATTACTTATTGTGAAATTTTGTCGCCCCCTAAAAGTGCCGCCCGTGGCTGGCCGCCCTTGACGCCCCCACGACGGTACGCCACTGATGTCTAAATTTATTATTTATTTTTTATATTTTAAACTAAATTATGCTCGCGGCTTAGATTTTGTCAATAATCATTATTTTCACGAGAATCTGGATGAAAGGCACCCTATGTCCCTTTATGTACCGCCGACAACGTGTATGCGAAATTTCATGACGATCTGTCGAGTAGTTAAGGCGTGAAGCGTAACAAATGAACTCACTGGGTGTGTATGTGTATGTAATATTGTACGGACAAGAAATTACGTCTATATTGCAACTAAATTTTGGTTAGGTTATTCTTTTTGAAGTGAAAACTTCTTTAGGCGTGTTGAGCACTTTTTGGGTGAACAAAAATCATGAATTGAAATTTTATTTGAAAGCTGGTGCTGAAACCGGGATTCAAAAATAATAATAATTGTACATTATATTATATACTAATATTATAAAGCTGAAGAGTTTGTTTGTTTGCTTGAACGCGCTAATCTCAGGAACTACTGGTTCGAATTGAAAAAGTATTTGAGTGTTGGATAGCTTATTTATTGAGGAAGGCTATAGGCTATATAACATCACGCTACGACCCACGGGGGTGCCGCAGTGACGATAAACGTGGGTGAAACCGCGGGAACATCTAGTATCTAATTGAAATTAAACTACTGTATACGGATTTTATCGCGTTGTTTATTTAGCACTGTATTACAAAATTTTGAAATTAGATACTAAACAAATTCGCGTAAACAGAAGACAATATTATCTAGTATCTAATATTTTCTTAACTTTTTAGTGCATTTTTAATATTCTGTGCCGAAGTCGATTATGACGTTTGTTAAAATTTTTGTGTATTAAGTAATTAGTGAAGTATTATTGAATACAAACCACTACACGACCTTACTTTGAATAGAAAGACACAATTTTCGGCTACGCGGCTGGTACAACGTATACGGTTATTTCGGGATATCGCTCGTGTCTCATGAGTTTATAAATATCTACATAAAAATGACGTCGACTATGTGTGTTCGTTGTAACGTCGCGTTTCAACGTTGAAATATCATAATGTACTATACATTATGATATTTCAACGTTGAAACGCCTCTATCCTAAGGGAGTAGGCAGATGTGTTAGGTATGCTGTTTTACAATATTAGCCGTGTACATTAACTGTCCCACTGTTGGGCACGGGCCTCTTCTCAATGTGAGAAGCCTTAAGCAACAGTCCTCCTCGCGTGCACAGCGCGGGTTGACAGACTTCACATATCTTCGAGAACATTATGGAGAACTCTCAGACAAGCAGGTTTCCTCACGATGTTTTCCTTCACCGTTAAAGCGAGCGATAATTAACTATTTAATACGCACTTAACTGCAGTCAGAGTGTAGTCCAACGCTCTTGCTAGGCTATCGCATAATATTGTCTTCTGTTTACGCGATTGTTATTTTTTTTTTGTTTTGCTCGTCAAAATGACCACACTCCGCCTGATGGTAAGCAGTCGTGTGGTCTAATAGCAGTGGCCTCCACATCGTCCTCATAGCAGCCGAGGCGATGTTGAGGTCTCTACTTTGACGGCCTGAGAAGGTGCTTTTTCACGCCCCGCTTAAAGGACCCAGGATTGAAGGAAGAAGGAAACACGTGCCTTGGCAGAGAATTCCATGCCTTGATCGTTCGGCAGAGGTATGAGGACCCAAACTTGTTGGTACGCACTCTAGTCGACTCCACCGTGTAAAGATGGCATCTGAGCCCAGCACGCGTTGTTCTGGATAGGAAAGGAGATGGCGGGATAAGGTGGAATAACTCTTCAGAGCACTCCCCGTGGTATATTCTTTGAAATTAAACTACTGTATACGGATTTTATCGCGTTGTTTATTTAACACTCTATTACATAATTTAGAAACTGTTACACTACTATACTATATATTCTATTATATTATATACTATTAAACTTTACTAATTTTAAGCTAATTAAATTATTAAAACTATTTATATTTAAGTTTACACTTTCCCCGACGTTTCGGTTGCTTTTCAGCAGCCATGGTCACGGGGAGGGTTTAATCAGCGTCTTGCTACAAACCAAAAAAACTGAAATAAAATTTCGTGCAGAACCACAAAGGTTGGCAGCATGCCACTAGCATCCCATTAACTATCGCATGCGTTTACACGTGCTATCTGGTATGAAGCTTATAGCAAGCTTGTTACATCCCAAAAAAATCTCAAATAGTGCGCTTTCTACAGCCTGCTACTAGCATGCCATGTAACATTGGCACATGCTAGGCGAGCATTTGGTTTATTTTTATTATTTTATTTATATCTTAGTTCTGTGTGTCCCTCACTACACTTAGATTGAATAAAAGTGTCCGCACTAAGAAGAGTGAGCTCACACATTAGATAGATAAAGCTAGTGCTCAATGAAATGTGCCAAAACAGGCGGTCACAGTTATGTTGATAAAATCAACACTTTTTGTTTAATTCAAATATAAAACATACAGTAGAAATCTATCTTATTTTACAGCTTAACGAAACATAAATAGTTATATTATAATGTGTCCGTCCCAAATATTTAAGTAATTGGTTGACAATAAAGATACATATTTATCAAAGAAGCACTTCAAATCCTCCATACAATGTGACTATGGCGGCCGCGCGCCGATTTGAATATCGAGCTCTGTCATTCAGTCCAACCGCGTCTTACGCTCGGCGCAATCATTTTATTTTTCCATTTATCCTCAGTGGTGACAAAGCCAGTAGTAACAACTGAGAATAGACCTCTCATTCTCCTTAGCAAAGCGGGCGATAAACGAAATTATTCTTACAATACTAAAAAAGCTTTGTCACCTACGTTTATGATGACTGCTCCGCTCCCGAGGATCGTAGCGTGATGTTACATACCCTATGCTAGTTTTGGATAAATTAGCTTTCCAATGGTGGAAGAATGACTAAAATCGGTCAAGTAGTTTTTGAGTTGATTAATTACAAACAATAATACAAATATTTGCTCTTTATTATACGTATTTTTTTGTTGTTATGTGTCAGCTGATAGATGTTATCTCAAACGTGTAGGCGCCATACATACGCACCGCGCATGACACGAGGTTGCCGGCCCGGTTTTTAATTTATTTGTTTCACTTATATTATTAAGCTGAAGTGTTTGTTTGTTTGGTTGAACGCGCTAATCTCGAGAACTACTGGTTCTAATTGAAAAAGTATTTTAGTGTTGGATAGCCCATTTATCGAGGAAAGCTATATGCTATATAACATCACGCTACAACCAATAGGAGCGGAGCATCAATGAAAAATGTTGCGCGTGTCAGCTAGTCGTACATAAAATAACAATTCGGGTATCTTCATAAAATGGCTATGATTACATACAAGCTTTGTTTGCGACTTCGTTTACATAGATAGTGGTTCAATGAATAGGTACTCTAGGGATGATATTTTGTAAAAATCTTCTTTTAAGCTGTGTAGGTATGTTTTTTAAGTTTTAATGCCAAAGATCGGGCATGCGGAAAGGTGTAAGCTTTCTTTCAGAAAAATGTACGGTTCTTTTTATAAATCTTCTGTGCGTGTGTTTGTAATTAAACTCCTCCTAAACGGCTGGACCGATTTTGATAAAAATTTTTGCGTGTGTTCAAGTGGATTCAAGAATGGTTGAGATTTGTTTTTTATTTTTCGTGTGATATCGTCAATGTCTGTCGGGTCCGCTAGTATTCTATAATATTTTACCACATACACACAACACCATCTAGCCCAAACTAAGCAGAGATTATACTGTGGGTACTAGACAATGGATAAACATACATATACCTATACTTTTTTTTGTAAATACATACAAAATATACATAGAAACACCCAGACCAAGACAAACATCCATGTTCATGCACACAAATGTTTGACTTATGCGGGCATCGAACCCGCGACCTCAGGCGTGGCAGTCGGTTACACTAACCACTACGCCATCGAGGCTGTATCAGCCCTGTATATAAACTGTCCCACAGTTGGGCATGGGCTTCTTCGCAGTGTAAGAAGCATTAGGTCGTAGTCCATCACGCTGGTCCAGTGCGGGTTGGTTGACTTCACATATCTTCGAGAACATTATGTTGAATCCTCAGACATGCAAGTTATCTCACGATGTTTTCCTTCACTTTTCAAGTAAACGACTATTTCCGTTATTGATATACACGTTATTTCGAAAAGTGAGAGTTGCATACCTTTGATAGGCGTCAAGAGAAGAGACATCTACTTGGCAGTTACATGGTCCTTCACTATGCTATGGCTACTTTATATATTATACTAGCTTTCTGCCCGCGGCTTTGCCCGCGTGGAATTTGGTTTTATCGCGCCATTTAATGAAAAATAAATTTACTTCAAAAATCTCTATTTAATTTTAACCCCTTATATTTAAAAGTTTAGTCGGAATTTTGAAAAAATAGAGAGACGACATCAATTTTCAAGTCCCTCACTTGGAAACTACCGAAAATCTCATACAAATTTTCACCCCTTTATTTTTTATTTACAACAAAGAGTATGTTTACCAATTTTCAGCTTTCTATCTTAACAGGCATTCATTAATTTGTAGTAAACAATTAAAATCCAAATTTTCAAGTCACTAACTTCAACAGTGTAGAACTTTCATATAAAATTTTCACCCCTTTCACCCCCTTCGGGGTGGAATTTCCAAAAATCCTCTCTTAGTGCTCGCCTACACTCTCCAAGGAATATACATGCCAAATTTCAGCTTCTTGCGTTCAGTAGTTTCGGCTGTGCGTTGTCTGTCAGTCACTCAGTAACGGAAGAGTTTTATATGTACAGATTATTTTCTATGTGTAATATATATTGTTACGCGCTGGGTTCGACGGATAAGAATACAAAACAATATTACCGACTACAACACGTTTTATTCTAGCACACAATTAACTATAATACACAACAAACACTATGGTACACTTTTCCACTGTAACTGCTTCAAACTCCGTAGTATTTTCGCTTCCGTTCGCTTCGATGAACACTTGACCGCTTACGATAGTAAACTGACTCGGTGGTGCGCGTGCGCTCTATTTATACGCGGGTAAAGCGCTTCTGGAGTTTTCCAGAAAACGTCACACACGGCACGCAACAGCGCGATGGTTCGAGAATGTGCCAGCGATAAATACGTAGTTCCGTAAGATGTCAATAGATGGTGCTGTAATAAATTATTATTAGAAACCGCCGACTCTTCCCCACAGTGCCGACAGAGGGCATTAACCGTAACAGTATGTTTATCCATTGTCTAGTACCCATAGTACAAGCTCTGCTTAGTTTGGGCTAGATGGTGTTGTGTGTATGTGATAGAATATTATTATAATGTTTATCTTATGTAATTTATAACGAACTAGCTGACTCGCGCAACTTCGTCTGCTTCACATAAGAGAAGTTTCCCGTTCTTGCAACATTTTTCCTTGCTGCTCCGCTCCTATTGGTCATAGCGTGATGTTATATAGCCTATAGCCTCCCTCGATAAATGGGCTATCTAACACTAAAAGAATTTTTCAATTCGAACCAGTATGTTCAGAGATTAGCGCGTTCAAGGAAACAAACAAACAAACAAACTCTTCAGCTTTATAATAGTAGTATAGATTTTAGTCACCATTTTAGTCACTATTTTAGTCACTATTTTAGCCATCTGCGTAAAGACACAAGTGTACTCTCATATACCGAGGGGACGGCAATCCGACACGACCGTGAGAGATCAGGCGCAAGACCAACGGCGTTACTTACTTTCGGAGGCACGGGGTGTCTAACACCGCCATCTTCCAGAATTTATTTTAAAAGAAGCTCTATAACTTTATGCTTGTCAGATGGTAGTAGATCCTCGCTGGTTTCAGCATGAATGGGCCGGATCGACCGGGGTAGTACTACCCTCTCACAGAATACCGGCGTGAAGTAACGGTACTCGTACTGTTGCGTTTCGTATTGGTGAGTGAGAGCCGGAGGCCCAGTTACCCTGATCCTTTTCCTATCCTTTCCTTTGTCCTTTCCCTCCTTCATTCCTTTTTAAAGGGCTGGCAACGCACTTGTAACTTTGGGGTTGCAGGTGTCCATGGGCGGCGGTAATCGCTTACCATCAGGCGATCCGTATGCTCGTTTGCCACCCAATACTATAAAAAAAATTGGGATTAGAATCCTAGTCCAGCAGTCGCATACTCTATAGCTGCGCCACCGAAGTAGTCAATTTTAGGGTACCAGCTAAGCCGAAGCAAAACAAGATTTTATAAAAAAACTAGGGACTTAGTGCGCGTGGGTTTTTTTGCTTGGTTTTTCTAAAATAAACTTAAGTTACTCCTTATAACAACAGCTATCAGCCAGTGAAAGTTCCGTCAAAATCGGTCCAGCCGTTTCAGAAATTAGCCGGAACAAACAGACAGATAAACAAAAAATTAATTGTTTTTTTTTTGTTATAATTATGTGGCGTATATGTTGATATGCATTTAGAAAAAGCTATTATTTTGACATTACAAACAGACACTTAAATTTTATTTATTTGTATGTATAGAAAAATATTCTGCAATAACAATTATATTGCCAAATAAACAAGCAAAACTGACCTCTTTTAAAGTCTTCTTGATAACTAATTAACTCTCACCTCCTCTTAATAATCGTAAAAAAATAAATACGCACAGATAAAACATAAATATGCGCACCACATCACGTGGCGAGCACGCCTGCGCGCATGCGCGCCGCGTGCCGGCGCCGTGCGCGCGCGCAACTATTTGTGAATACTAAATATCGTAGCGCGCTAAATTATGGGGTTATTTAAACAACAGTTGTTTTTTTAATGTCTATGGCGACGGGTTTATTTGATCAATTTGTGCTCTTTCTATACTTGTAGTTTTCAGTGCCACCTATCGGGTCCAATTGTAAATCCAAACTATCCGAGGACCCGCTTATCATATACAAAATATATAATATAAAATTTCATCAAAATCGGTCCAGCCGTTTTATATTTACGTGTCATACACACGTTTAGAAGATTTACATACATAAATTCACGCCTGTTTCCCAGAGGGGTAGGCAGAGACTACGGATTTCCATTTGATACGATCCTGACACACTTCTCTTGCTTCATTCACATTCATCACGTTCCTCGTACACGCTCGTCGGTTTAAGGTGCTCTTAACCTGGCTTTTGTTCAGAACGTCTCCGATCTGATCGAGAAACGTTCACCTAGGTCTTCCTCTTGCGATTGTTCTATTCACACTAGCCTTATAAACTTTCTTAGTCAGTCTTTTCTCGTCCATTCTTTCTACATGCCCAAACCAGCTTAACATACCCTTTTCTATTCTTGTCACTATATCCACTTAGAAGAATTAGGTTTATACTAATATTAGGAAGAGGAAATATATATTTTTTTCTTTTTTTGTAATTAAATGAAAGGTTTTTATTATAGTAGTATATATTATATGTATGTTTGTATGTATTTGTTTCTATATTTCTAGTTTTTATTATTGTTTTGATTTTTCCTTTTATTTTTTGTTATTTCTTCATATTTTGAGTGTCCCCTTTTGTCTACCAATATAAATCATTTTTCTTTATTTCTTTCTTTCAAATGATTTGCAATCTAACCTTTCGATTTTCGACTTGGGAGGTTTAATTCCCGAATTGGGCAGAGTTTATTTTTCTTTTAAAAGTTCATAGTGTAGGAATAACGACTGTATCGCGGGGGACTACAAACTTTCAAACTACAGACACAAAGACCATCTAGACTCGGCACAACCATTTGTGGATCACACAAAATTTTGTCCCGTGTGGGATTCGAACCCAGCGGCGAGGCGACCACTGTACGTCAACCGTGCAGTCATATATTTGTCAATACTAAATAATATCAGAGCGCGCTAATTTACGCGGTTATTAAAACTACATGTATTTTTAAATGTCCACTTTTTATGTGGGGGAATGCATTGACGCATACCCCTCCGTGGGGGCAGGCGAGGGGTTATGTCGGACTCACCGGGGTAAAAGAAAGATGTTGAAATTATGATAATGGAGCTCCCGGAATACCGACTAAACCTACCACGGTGTTCCTCGTCAAAACCGTTATCGACGGGGCCGCGTGAATTACTTTCGCGTGGTCTTGAACCCGCCGAGGTTTCGGCTCGCCGCCGTATGTAACGGCAGGCCACTACGCGAAGAGACCTACCCAAAGGCACTCACTCAGTAATGGGGAGACGGATTCGACACAGAGGCGCGCGTGGTAACACGCACGCCGCCTCTCGGACCTGGTGCTAAACGGATGGCGTGGCTGGCAAGCCCACAAAGCTCAGGGTGGCTGGAGGTCGTCTCGCGCCTTCCGGCGCCCGGCTCTGCGTTTGGGGAGAGGGTTTAAGCGCTCTCTCTCCCGCTGCCTAGCGTGGTGGACTAGCCTAACCCTTCTCAAACTGAGAAGAGGCCTATGCCTAGCAGTGGGACATTTTAATACAGGGCTGGTATTATTATTTTATTTATTTAAAATCTTCACGCACAAAACAATACATTGGCGGATTTAATGCCAAGGTCATTCTCTACCAGTCAACCGTAGGGTGATACAGATATAAATAGAAGTAGTTGCGGTGCATACGCGTACAATAGCATTATACTTATAGGTAGGTACATGTAGATATTTAAACTAAAGAATAACACAAATGTAATGATATTTATATAATATACCGCTACAACTTCTTAGAAACATTGCGTTCCTTAGCGTATTCTATCGCCTCTATCATGGCGAATGCTCCGAAAAGTTATTCGACCTCATCCCACAATCCCGTAACCACCGATGTACGGTTAGCACAACCCCGTCTCGCACCAAAAGGTTCAGCAATTCCTTTTTATGTCGTACCATACAACTTTGGAACAGTCTTCCGGTACCTACATGCGTTTCCTCCCTTCTATGACATTGGGTCCTTCAAACATAGTGTGAAGAAGCATTTGGTCAGACCGGCTTGACACTGACGACGGCTAGAAGACATCTATCTTCTCGTCGTCACTGTCTCTGTACTCTAATTGGGCTTTCCATCAGGTCCATTACAATCACTTTGCCGTGTCACGATAAAAAAGAATATATACATACCGAAATATATCATATAATTTAAATAAAATATATGCATATAAATATATAGACGCTTACATACATACTTATATACCTAGGTACATACATACGTAACATTACTGGTGAGATGGAACAGATAAACTGTCAAGGAAGAGAGCACGTACTTTTAACTTGAAAGTGCAACGGTTTGTGGACATCCTGACTTCATGAGGAAGCGCATTCCAAAGTAAAACGGTCTGGACGAAGAAGGAAGTATGTAGGAAACCAGATGTATGGGAGGGACAAAGTAAGGGGACGTTATTGAAAGAACGAAGATGTCTATCATGATTAGAACATAGGTATTGGGAAAGGCAGGTTAAATTGGGGGCATTTGGTGAGGTTAGAATAGAAAATAATATTGTAAGGTCACGCAAACAACGGTTTTAACGAATGGATGACCATTTTAAAGTGGATCTATAAAATGAAATATGGTCATATTTACGAAGATAATAAATGAATCGAATGCAGTTATTTAGAAGTCGGTCATATTATTCATGATACTTTGAGCTCATTCTGCGTAAATAGAAACACCTAAGATAAAATTATGTTTGGGTACTTTGAAATAACTACACTGGAACATTGAGACAACTACCATCTTAGTCTCGCCGTGACCATGGCTGCTGAAAAGCAACCGAAACGTCGGGGAAAGTGTAAACCTAAATATAAATAGTTTTAATAGATTTAATAATTTAATTAGTATAAGAATTATAATAATAATAATAATTGTTTATTAGGTTTAAGTTGGCACAAACATGAATAACAATAGGTCTTAAAATACTTAAAATAGGATACATTATTTTGATTAGTAAAATTCAATAGTAGTAGTAGTGTAACAGTTTTCAAAATTATATAATAGATATAGTGTTAAATAAACAACGCGATAAAATCCGTATATAGTAGTTTAATTTCAATGAATCACATTCGCGTAAACAGAAGATGATATTACATTATTTTAGTCTTAGATAGGAGAAAATTCTTTAGGCGACACAAGGCACGTAGCGTTCCGGTTACTCTCTGACTGACTCTATTAACCTAAACTTGCCAATTTAAATTGGAGTCAGTGAGCAAACCCAGATCCTTTACAGTAGGACTGAACGGTATAGGTATCCCATCATAAACAACAGACGATAAAGTACTGGAGTCCAGCCCGCTTATCAGTCGTTGACTTCCAACTAAAATTGACTGACACTTAATCGGGTTAACAGACAATCCAAATCTTATTATTGTTTTATTTATTATAGACAGCTGCCTACCCCTTGAAGATATAGACGTGTCTATATGTCATTTAATAACGTTGCTATTCCGATAACGTAAATAACGTATAGCGTTATATTAATTTGATCTTGAATGGTGACCCAGCGCAACAGCAATCATTGTTCGCTCGCTGTTATTGTATTTATCAGTAGCTTGGACTATTTCTAGTACATAGGTGGGGCTGTATTGTTTACTTTTGAAATATAGTTCGTAAAATATAGCTTGATTCCAGTAACAGTTGTTGACGACTATATGCATAATGCAATTAGGACCAGATGCCATTCGGATAATCAAAAATTCGGATATTGTTTTTTTTTCGAAAAATGGGCATGTACACACGGCTACACATCAAGATAGACACCCTATGTACGCATAACTACGCTACATACAAAATAGAGAATTGTCGGAAAGGGATAGTGCATAGTGGTGTCGATGTAATGATGACTGCACGGTTGGCGTAGTGGTTTAGACGGCCGCCTCGCCGCTTGACACTGCGCCGAGTGTTGTGGGTTCGATCCCCACACGAGACAACACTTTGTGTGATTCATAAATTGTTGTTTCTAGTCTGGGTGTTCATTGTGTCCGTTAGTTGTATGTTTGTAAAGTCCCCCGCGGCACAGGATTTAGTCCTAATGCGGGAGTTGTCTTTAAAAAAAAAAAAAAAAAAAAGTAAGGATATAGCGTAACAAAAATATAACACACTCTCTCGCACGATGCGCAGCGTTCAACTTCTTAAAGTTCAAAGTCCAAACAGTCTTGAGTGAAATCAAGCTTATTGTTGGCACTGTTTGTATTTTTAATTTGAAATTTAATGAAATTGCAACACATGAACATGTTACCATTGTTATACATATGAATATACATTTTCTCACATCCAAGTAATGTTTCTCTAAAAGCTATTCGAATAGTTGTAGTTCGGATAATTTGAGTTCTACTGTAGTTACTAAATTACTAATACTAAATTAGTACGTAAGCGGTCGAGCCGCGCGCGGATAGCTCCCGGCAATTTATTTCCTAAATCGATTAATCTAATCTTTTTAGTGTTGAAAATGTATCCAAACGTGACATTTAATATCAATACACAAGTAGCAATTGGAGTACAGTGTTAAATTAGTGGACTTTTTGTAATTACAAACAACATTTGAGTGCAAACAAACATTGACAATAAACAAATCGCGGGTGGCGCGAAATCGGTCGAGCCGCGCGTCGCGCTCTGTCTCTCGCTCGCAAAACAGACTCGCCCTTTCCCGCTCGCACAGTGATTCCGCGAAATTCACATTTCAAAATGAACTGTGTTGTTTGCTGCAAGAAAATTGAACTAGCAGAGCTATTAAGATGTGTTGGATGTAAATCAGGATTCCATTATAGATGCGTGAATGTTACGCCGATTTCATTCAAGGAAGAGCAAGCCCATCTGAAGCGTACTTTTAAATGTGAATGTTGTCTAAACGTAACCCAACGCGTTCGCGTTACGGACGACACTCCAGTTCGCGCCGCTGCCGATGCCGCTAGCTTGATTAACCAATGTTTAGAAATAAATTGTAAGGAAAGCACTGGATTACTGTCGTCTGATGAGTCGGATTTATTGTCAGGCATAATGGAGAAAGTTAACAGTACAATAATGGAAAAGCTGAGTAACCTGGAAGCAAAAATTAAAGAAGAAATTAGGGCTACGGTTACAGTATTGGCATTAGAGAATAGTCAACTAAGACAAGAATTAAAGGAAACTAATAAAAAATGCATTTTGTACGAGCAAGAAATCATAAATTTGAAAACTGAAAGACAGAAAACTAGTGACCAAAAACCTAACAACAACATCGATGCCAATAGAAGTCAACTTCAACTAGGTACCCGGCCATCGTCTACGGCAGGTAGTACAGTCAGTAGCAAACACGTCGACCTCAACTCTTCGCCAGAGATGTCCAACGAGTCCGGCCGCCCAAGTATTAGTTACGCGTCGGTGGCCACGAAACCAGCGCATACATTACCTACTGTAGTTTTTGGCGATAATAATACAAATTCTTGGACAGAAGTCAGATATAAGAGGAATCCGAAGAAAGTAGGTGGAAACACGTCGATTGTATCCATTAAAGCAGTTGAACGTAAAAAGTTCTTACATGTATGGAGATTGGACAAATCTACCACGGAAGAAAATTTGAGGGAGTACATTAAAAATATATTGGGCAAGGATACTGAAATAGTTATCGAACAATTAAAACCTAAGACTGAGCGGAGTTACGCTTCATTTAAGATTGGCGTAACGGAAAGTTACTTCGAAAAACTCAGTAACCCGGACTTATGGCCACTTAATAGCGAGTTTAGTGAATGGATTTGGTTTCGTCGGCCAACCAAACCAACCCAACAACAAGTTAAGTAGAAACTTTAACATCTTATATCAAAATGTTCGCGGACTACGTACTAAGACAACAAAATTCTTATCCTTACTGGAATCATCCGGATCAGATATATTCGCAATTACGGAAACTGGTCTCAGTGAAGCTATCCAAGATGCGGAGTTCGTGTTACCCGAGTATCAAGTATTAAGATGTGATCGCGCGGATGGGCGTAAGCACGGCGGCGTACTTTTAGTGGCCACACCGCGGATTGAGATGCGGAAAGTAACAATGCCGAATACTAGTGATATCGACAGTCATAGGTTCGAGTTGATTTGTGCTACATTTTATAAACAAAGCCGATATTTGTTTACTTGTTGTGTAGTATATATTCCGCCACAAACAGAGGAAAATGAATATATGATAATGTTTAATTTATTAGAGAAACTTTGTATAAAATATGGGAATAATTTAATTATAATGGGAGATTTCAATTTATATTCGTGCAATATAAATGTTCGTAATTATTATGAATATTTTGTAGCCTTCTGTGAATTCGGTCAAAGCAATATGGTGCCTAATTGTAGTGGAAGGCAATTGGACCTTGTGTTGAGCGCGCGCGACGGCGGTGGCGGCGGCGTGTCGGTGAGCGAGGCGGACGAGGCCCTGGAGCCCGTGGACGCGTATCACCCGCCACTCGCGGTACGTATCGAACTCGGCGGAGCGGCGTCGCGGGTGCCGGTGGCGCCCCCTGTACTCACGTCGCCACATATACCACAAAACCATAACCCGACACCGACAATAGGTAAACAATGGAACTTTATGAAAGCTGATTTTAATCACTTATATTATCTGTTGACTAGAATCGACTGGAGTGATATGTACGATATAAATGATCCTGACGTAGTACTTAATTTATTTTATAATAAGTTATATGAAGTTTTTAACATTTGTGTCCCTAAAAAGAAGTTTCACTCAATAAATACAGATAGATACAGTTATCCCGTATGGTATACGTCCGAGATTATTAGAGAAATTAAGTTAAAATATAAGCTTCATAAAAAGTACAAATCGAGCAAATCGCGTAGTGATTATAATGCTTTCTCTCAAAGTAGGGCGAGAGTAAAGGCTGAAACGACAAAAGCACATGCCTTATATTGTGACCGTGTACAAAATCACCTGGCAACCGACCCACGAGCGTTCTGGGCTTACATGCGATCTAGGAAAGGTAGATTATGCAAACAGAAATTAACAAATAACGGACGCGTTTTGTCGGAACACGAGTGCGCCGCTGAGTTCGCTAGATTTTTTCACTCGGTATATAATAGTGCCCCGGCGGCGCTGAGCGTGGAGGCGGCGGTCGCGGCGGCAGCGCCGACGAGCGCGTGGACGCACCTCGCGCGCCTGAGCCCTAGCGACGTACGGCGCGCGCTCGCCCGCCTCACGCCTAAGCGCACCGTGGGGCCAGATGGTATTCCACCATTTGTTTTTAGAGATTGTCATATGACATTAGTGGAACCCTTGTTACATTTATTTAATGTTTGTATAGATACAGCTACGTTTCCTGACCGATGGAAACTCACACGAGTGGTTCCTGTGCCGAAAGGTAAGGGAGGTCCGACACCCAGTGACTACAGACCTGTTGCAATCTTGTGCACTCCAGCCAAGGTCTTCGAAACCGTCATTCACAGCTGTCTTTATGCGCAAATAAGTGCCCAACTATGCGACGCGCAGCACGGGTTTCGCCCAGGGCGTGGAACAACAGGAAACTTGATGCATCTGATGTCACAATTAGTTCCATCTGTAGATGCCGGCTTACAAGTGGATGTTGCGTACTTAGATTTTAGAAAGGCATTTGACACGGTCGACAACGACATCCTTTTATCGAAATTAGCCAGCTTCGGGTGCACACCACACACGCTAAAATTTTTCGCCAACTATCTGCGAGATAGATGTCAATATGTCGACTGTGGCGGATACCTGTCTGAACCTTACCTTACTAGATCGGGTGTGAGCCAGGGCAGTAATTTGGGGCCTCTTCTTTTTATCTTGATGATAAATGACCTACCTGCAGTCATAAATAAATCCACATGCTTATTATTTGCCGATGATTTGAAGCTGGTTGTTGAAGTGAAGAAGGAAACGGACTGCAATATACTCCAGTGTGATATCGATAGAGTTGCAAAATGGAGCCAAGAAAATAAACTTTATTTTAATGTAAACAAATGTTCAGTGTTGTCGTTCAGCCGTGCACGCACCCCACGCCATCACCACTACCACCTAGATGGGACACCACTACAGCGTGTCAATGAGGTTAAAGATTTAGGAATTCATTTTACGGTCGATTTAAATTTTCGAAAACATGTTACACAGCTTTGTAAAAAGGCATATCGAAATTTAGGGTTTGTTTTACGTCAAGCTAACCAATTTACAAACATTAAGGCTTTGAAAGCGTTATTTGAGGCTCTCGTCAAAAGTCACTTGGAGTGTAATGCAGTGATTTGGTCTCCATACGAAGCCAAATACAGATCTATGTTAGAACGGATACAAAATAAATTTATTAGATTTTTATATTCAAAATTGTACGGCGTTTACCCGGGATATCCACTACTGTATCCTTCTCTATTTACCCTCGGAATGGTAGGCTATCATAAACTAGAAGTACGTAGAGAAGCAGCCATGGTCTGCTATTTATTTAAACTTATAAGAGGTAAAATACATAACCCAGCCATCCTGCAGGAGATTCAATTTTTTGTCCCAGATGAGTATAGGGGGCGACGGCGGCGGCCGGCGTTGCTAGTGGTGCCGCGCGCGCGCACTAATCTCTTACAGCACGCGCCGCTGACGCGGGCGCTGCGTGCGCTTAATACCGTATCAGATCGGATCGATCTATTTTCATGTTCAGTGAGCGAATTCACAAAGGCTATATACTGGATATTAAGTTATTGTTAATAGATTTAAGATATTTTATTATATTACTGTATTTAAATGTTAGATTTTAGTTATGTTGCTATACTATCGCATTAGGTTAAGAACCTGTAATGATAGATTAATAGTTTTGAAATAAATAAATAAATAAAAATAAATAAATAAATAAATAAAAAGAATGGGAAGATGTAGAAGCACTTCATAAAAATAACAACCGTATGATGATTATCACAATTTACAACCACATACCTATAGATATAAAAGAACTCCCTTTACATAAGTTTAAAAGTAGACTTAGGTCATGGCTTCTAGAAAATAGTTTTTACAATATCAAAGAATTTATGAGCTTTAAAAGAAAAATAATAATAATCTACCACATACCCACAACACCGTCTAGCCCAAACTAAGCAGAGCTTGTACTATGGGTACTAGACAATGGATAAACATACATATATACTTTTTTTTGTAAATATATAAATATTATACATAGAAACACCCAGACCAAGACAAACATCCGTAAACTAGGTATATTTAGCTTAAACATTCTTCGTCTTACCAAACCTTCACCATTCAGTGGCTCATTCAATTATAACTACATAACTCGAGTTAAACCAGCTACTAAACTCATGTAAATCAGTTCAAACGTTTCACAATAATGTAACAGGAATTCAAACACGCAGTATTGGTAACATAACTCATATTAAATTTGACAGCCATGCCCTAAAGGCACTGCAACTTCAATAAAAACAAGACTAAGTAGCTTTTATTGCTCAGATATAGAGGTCATTTTTGCTTGTTTAACTGATTTATTGGACGCTTTTGAGATTGTAAACTTTGAATATGTGTAATAAGGTTTAGTTTTGAATGTGTGGGGAGGTTTTTGGTTGATTTTTATTAATGGTGAAGCGTCAAGGACAGTTAAGGGCTTGCGTCGTTGTGCGTTTGTTTGTGGGGCTCTCAAGATATTTATCTGTTACGACATATCTCTATGATGATATAGAAATCTTTTTCGCTTGAGAAATGGTATACAAAAAAGGTTTTACAAGTTTTGAAGGTTCAAACACAGCCTATACCTACTTAAATATTTCTACACATTACAAAACTTAAAATATCAATAAAACGTAGCTATATATTGCATGAACATGGATGTTTGTGTTGGTCTGGGTGTTTCTATGTATAATATGTATGTATATATAAAAAAGTATATATGTATGTTTATCCATTGTCTAGTACCCATAGTACAAGCTCTGCTTAGTTTGGGCTAGATGGTGTTGTGTGTATGTGATAGAATATTATTATTATTTATAATTCAGATGTCATGTTGACATTTTGTGTCTGATGACAATTTAACGTACAGAAAGGTGACCACAGTGAATACACACTGTATTTACGCATTTCCCGTTTTAGAGTTCGAAAACCTCTTAAACGACAGCTTTGTCCGTCTGTCTGTTATACAACTTTCAACTCAAATATCGTAAGAGCTAGAGACTCGCGGTCAACGCCATTCGACTAAGCATAGTCGATATACTCCGAAATGACTATGACCTTTGACCTCAAGGTCACGTGATACCATTTTTTTCGAACTCTAAGATTTACGGCAATTCATTGCCGTTTCTCACTTGTTTAAATATACTAGCGACGGTCGAAAAACCTTAAAAAATTATACACCTAAACCTTCCTCATAAATCACTCTGCCTATTGGTGAAAATCGCATGAAAATCCGTTCAGTAGTTTTTGAGTTTATCGCGAACAGACAGACAGACGCGGCGGTGGTCTTTGTTTTTTTATAATATGTAGTGAAGATAATAAATCGTAAGCTTCCTGAATGTTTATTAATAAATATCATGTTTTTAATCGTAAATCGGTCGTAATTATTAATTGAAGACAACCTTGGTTTCTTGAACTGATGTTTTGGTTATTGCAGTGATACGATTTATATAAATTAATGTTATCGATTAATAATAAATAACAATATTTGTTATATATTTGATAAGGTGTTGGTTATCAAGAGGTCGTGGTTGGAATCCCCGATGTTGTATTGCCAATGTGAACTCAAACATATAACTTACCTGAAGGGTTTAACAGGACACTAGAAGCTTTAAAATAATACCAGCTCTGTATAAACAGTCCCACTGCTGGGCACGGGTCTCTTCTCAGTGTGAGAAGTTTTAGGCCATACTCCACCACGCTAGTCCAGCGCAGGTTGGCAGACTTCACAGAGTACTACGCAGTGTTCTCAAAGATACATGGCGTAGAACTCTCAGATATGTAGGATTCCTCACGACGTTTTCGTTCACCGTTAAAGCGAGCGATAATTAACTATTTAATACACACATAATTTCGATGTCTGAGATGCGCATCTTGGGATCGAAGTTGAAACCTCAGCGTGGTGTCCCACTAAGCTTTCGATACATCTTAAAATTATATTTATCTATTGATGAATTATTTATATGTAACGATTTATTTCTGCCCACCCTGCAGGAAAGTAAAGACGTCTAGTTTATTAATTTTAACATAATAGCTTAAGTTACTGCTTATAATAACAGCTATCTGCCAGTGAAAGTCCTGTCAAAATCGGTTCAGCCGTTTCAGAGATTAGCCGGAACAAACAGACAGACAAACAATAGTTTAAAAGATTGATGTTTTAATATAAGTACTGTATATACGTTCATATGACGTATTTAGTAAAAAGCTGTTATTTTGACATTACAAACAGACACTTCAATTTTATTTATTTGTATAGATGTATGTTAACTAAGAGGGCAAGCAAGGTTTCAGGACTTAAACGAAGGTCCAGCTGATCTTTGAGTATGAGACAAATCAAATTGTTTTATCTGTGAAACATAGATGGTTGAGGTAGAAGTAACAACATTATTAATAACTATATAAATTAAAAATTTAAAAACCCCCGACACATATTGAGGTAGTTGTGAAAAAAAAATGTAGTTCGCCATTTTATGGTGGCGGCCATCTTGGATTTGCAATATATCATAGTGTATAGTATTCTACTAGTCAAGCCCTTTCATTTGATACCCATATTGAGGGAGTTGTGAAAAAATATGTATTTCGCCATTTTGTGGCGGCGGCCATCTTGGACCGATCTTCATCAAACATAACTAAGAACACTCCCGACTAATCCACCTATCAAATAAAAAAACAAATTCAAAATCGGTTCATCCGTTCGGGAGCTACGATGCCACAGACAGACACACACACAGACACGTCAAACTTATAACACCCCGTCGTTTTTGCGTCGGGGGTTAAAAAAGTATCATATCATGTATCAGCATCATCATATCATCATAAGTATACAAATTAATTAATTATACATTTATTTATTTATTCATAGGTTTACCTACAATTGTTACACATTTCTTACAAGTAATAAATTCATAACTAATAAGTAAATAAATATTCTACCACATACACACAACACTATCTAGCCCAAACTAAGCAGAGCTTGTACTATGGGTACTAGACAATGGATAAACATACATATATACTATTTTTTTTTAAATACATACTTATTATACATAGAAACACCCAGACCAAGACAAATATCCATGTTCATGCACACAAATGTTTGACTTGTGCGGGAATCGAACCCGCGACCTCAGGCGTAGCAGTCGGTTACACTAACCATTACACCATGCACAATATCAATCGGCAAACACAGCTTTTACGGCAAATCCGAATGGGATTTAACTATTAACAAAGATCAGATTATAAGAAAATAATGTTACAATATTTCAGTGAAAATTGGTAGGTAATTTAAAATAAAATAAAATTAATCACACAGCTAACAAACAGTCATATAGCCTACAGTTTATAAAACTTAATAAATAATTAACGCAGTTTAATTTATTAGGTAACTATTAGTCATTAATTCTGTGTGAACCTGGCTCTTAAATTTATAAAGACTGGTACAGTATTACGAAGCATATCAACTTGTTTATCGAACTTATTATAAAGTCTGCTAAGTTTTGGTATTGGGGAGTTAAAGCCGAGGACTGTTTTACATGATAGTGGGTATAATAGAAGTTTATATAGAAAAATTTGGTCGAGTGATTCTCTTCGTGTTTCGAGCGATATGATACTAAAGGTTTGTAATTGCTCAGTGTAACTTCGAGTCCTTTTTGCGATACCAGTGGAATAAGCTACATAAATATTTATTGAATTTTAAATTACAATATCATAATAAAATTAATTATCATCATTATATAAGCTATTTAAATAATAATCATGAATAAATAAATGGATTTTCAATTATTAACAAATAGCTTTTTCCAATAATTATTAATTACACTGGGGAGCAGTCATTTTGCGGCATGGTAAGTTGAAGTAAATTTTGTGTAAGTTCAGTATGCTGAATACGAGAAAAATGTCAGATTTGTTAAATTGACTCTAGTTTATGAGATAAGACTCTATAACTATATGACTGAAAGTAGGTCGAAATACAAATACAATTACATACTAAATATATATTTTAGAAGCGGCTAAATAAAAACGATAAGAAAACTTAATAAATACGCTATTAATAAAAAATCATAAAGAAAATATTAGAAATAACTTTATCTGTAAGCTTTTCTATTGTGTTTATGTTCAGGACAATCCCTTTTTAAACTCAAGCAATAGTCTGCCATCATAATAAGGCTGTCCCATCGGCCTTGGTATCTTTCTTTCATTGTTCTAATGTCCTGATGGAACCGTTCTTTATGTTGAATATCTCAAGAACCAGAGTAAATCCATACAAAGTAAATACATTTCGGGTATGACTGATAAAGGTGTTTATTAAAACCAGTAACAAAATTAATGCCGCAGAATTTTTTATGGTTTTGTCGCCCAGTGTTATACTTTTCATTAAAATTAAATAAAATTACTTAAATCTTTAAATTAAACTAATAATATATATACAGGGTGATTTTTAAATCGTGTAATTCCTTTGTTTTAACCACGCATTCTACTGGTGGTATAGAACCATGTTTTTTTTTCTATAAAAATAATATTAATTTTTTTGGAAAAATTTATGTATCATTTTTTGCGTGAAATGGTGTCAGATGGTCATTTTTTTTTTTTACTTGGGGCAATGTAATGACACATATCCCTCCGCGGGGGCGGGCGGAGGGATTATGTCGGACTCGACGGGGTAAACGAAAGATGGAAAAGAAATAATGTACCTCCCGGAATACCGACTAAATCTACCACGGTGTTCCTCGACACAACCACTATCGACGGGGCCGCGCGAATCGCTTTCGCATGCGTTCGCGACCCCGCCAAGGTTACGGCCCGCCGTATGAAACGGCAGGCCACTACACAAAAGACCTACTCAAAATAGGCACTTCTAACATTATAAAAAACCCTACTGTCTCCTCCCTAGAGGGGAGACGGACTCGACGCAGAGGCGCGCGTGGGAACACGCACGCCGCCTCTCGGACCTGGTGCTGAACGGATGGCGGGCAGGCCCACAAAGCCCGCCACCCCCAGGTCAAACCTCAGGGTGGCTGGAGGTCATCGCGCGCCCTCCGGCGCCCGGCTCTGCGGTTGGGGAGAGGGTTTAAACGCTCCCTCTCCCGCTCCGCCGCCTCCTTGATGGAAATCACTTCCTCGCAAAAGGAGGCGACGGCGTTCCATGACCTCTCACTCCGGACCATAGACTGAACTACGGCCGGGAGCGAGAGGGCAACCGATCCGACTGCCGCGATCAATTCACGGCGCTGCGATGCCCAGGCGGGGCAAACCGCCAAAGTGTGAAGCGCCGTGTCCTCTACAACGTCGCGGCAGTCGCCGCAGTGATTACAACCGGGCGTCTCTTGCCGGCGTATATAACACAGGAACCGGCCAAAACAACCGTGGCCAGTCAGTACCTGTGTCAGCCGGAAGGTGAGGGCGCCATGCCGCCTCTTTAGCCACTCCTCAAACACTGGACTTACCGCCACGATCGTGGCGTGCCCGGCACTGGGGTGCACAAGTCGCTCCTTCCAATTTGCCACTAGGACCTGGCAGAGCTCGGACCTTGCCGCCTTGACAGCGGGAAGATCCAGTCCCTCGTCCGGAGCTAGCGCTTCCTAGCGCCAACGATAGAGCGACGCCAGGAGCGCCGCTTTCAGGTCCCATGGCATCGATCCGGCGAGGAGGCTCGCAGCCTCGAACGAGATCGTGCGGTATCCTCTAATCAACCTGACGGCCATGGCGCGCTGTGGCGCACGAAGCGCCGAAATGTTTCGGGCCGTCAGGCTGTCCGCCCAAACTGGGGCCCCATACAGGGCCATGGACCGCACGACCCCCTCGTAGAGCCTCCGGCAGGAGGTGTTTGGCCCCCCAAGGTTGGGCAGCAGGCGCGAGAGCGCACCGGCAGCGCCCCGAAGAATGGGGGCCAAACGACGAAAATGGGCTATAAAGTCCCATCGGCTGTCGAGCAAGAGACCTAAATACTTTTGGGTTGACTCGACGCTGATGCGGACCCCTCCTACCATAATATGGGCCCCTGGAGGTGGCCGTTTCCGAGGGCCGTGGAAACAAACGGCCTCGGACTTAGACAGGGCCACCTCGAGGCCCAACCGCCGGATACGACCAACGACTTGTGCGACCCCAGCGGTCGCCAGTATGGCTGCCGCCCGGTGCGACTTACCCCTCGCCGTGACGTGTCAGATGGTCATATGTTAACCCGAGGCAATTTTCATTCTTCAATAATTAAAATAAAATAACATATCAATAATTAATGTCGTAAATAATAACGGGCGGTCCTTTTTATTGCCCCTTATTATTTACGACATCAGTTATTGTTATGTTATTATTTTTAAATTAGCAAAATATTGAGATTGTGTCGGATGGTCAACATATGACTATCTGAAAACATTTCATGAAAAAAAATCGGCAAATTATTTTTCAAAAAACATAATTCTAATTAAAAAAATATATGGTCAGGGTTATTCTATATCACCAGTAGAAAGCGTGGTTGAAAGGAACTACATCATATCAAAATCAACCTGTATATGAGATATTAGTATGAGACTTGTCATAAAAAAACTCATTAATCAAATGTTATGTTTCTTCAAGCTTAAACATGTGAAGGGATTTCTTAAATTTGTTTATCTTGCCCTCTTGACCTTTAGGCCCTTTGAATATGTACGCACGTCACTTTGTAATGGCTTACAATATTTTTATAATATCCGGTTTACCTTGTCAATTAATGATAAATTGTAATTACGAGTAGGTAATTTAATATGTGAGAGAGGTAATTGGTATTAGAAATATTAAAAATAATTAGTTTTATGATCTATTTCGGTTACAATGTTTAAAGGTGCTGAGAGATTAAGCATTAACTTGTTCAGAGCATTTTAGCGAATGTTACATTACAGAGAAATAAACGGGAACGTTTTAGCGAGCATTCTAGTGAGCGTTCTAGCGAGCGTTCTAGCGAGCATTCTAGCGAGCGTTCTAACCAGCATTCTAGCGAGCATTCAAACCAAAGGACAGTAAAAAAGCCTCTGATATACTGCTCATAATATTGTTAATTCATAGTCGAAAATGATATGATTTTAGTGATATTAAAGAAAACTGTAGAACTTCACCGATGAAAACAGTAGTTTATTTAAATTATTAACTATGTACATATAAATATATGTTTATAGCTCAGTGGGGAGACCAACAGACTGCAATGCAGAGGGTTCGAACCCACATCGCGCACCTCTGACTTTCGGAAGTTATGATTTTTCGAAATTATGTGCGTATTGATTGACAATTATCGCCTACTCCGTGCCTCGGAGAGCACGCTAAGTCGTCGGTCCCGGCTGCCATGAACATCTCTGGCAGTCGTTATTGGGAAGTCAGTGCCCTATAATATCCTGATACTGGTCTAGCCTTAGGGTATCGTTAGCCTTCGGATTGCGGAGGTCAGGTGGCAGCCGCACCGTGTAAAAACAGATCTCCAGTCAAATCCGGTTAGACTAGAAAAGCCGACCTCAAGTGACTTGGGAATAATATAGGCTGGGAAGAAGAAGGTACATATAAACACATAATGAAAACTCATTTTAAATGGTGATATAATTTATTAACGAAAATATCAACCAGTCCATACAATGACAGAAATGTTGACAGTGTCAATATCTAATTTTTTTTGTTTTTTTTTGCGTGGGGGAATGCAATGACGCATATTCCTCCGCGGGGGCGGGCGGAGGGATTATGTCGGACTCGCCGGGGTAAAAGAAAGATGGAATAATAGTAAAGTACCTCCCGGAATACCGACTAAACCTACCACGTTGTTCCTCGACACAACCACTATCGGCGGGGCCGCGCGAATCGCTTTCGCATGCGGTCGCGACCCCGCCGAGGTTACGGCCCACCGTATGAAACGGCACGCCACTACACAAGAGACCTACGCAAAGGACTCACTCTAAAAATTCCCTACTGTCTCCCCCCTAGAGGGGAGACGGACTCGAAACAGAGGCGCGCGTGGGAACACGCACACCTCTGTTTATATAGCCTCTCGGACCTGGCGCGGAACGGATGGCGGGCAGGCCCACAAAGCCCGCCACCCCCAGGAGTGTCAATATCTTATATTAATTACAAAACACTTATTTGTATTTAAATAACCTAGTAAATTGTAAATTGTTATATTTTTTATTATATTATGATAATTTTCTGTTTGTATTATCGCAAATACGATATTTGTACACAATTCGATTCCTACATAATATTAACATTTAGTATACTTAGTTCAAAATCAAAATAAATTTATTCAAGTTAGGTTACAAGGTAACACTTATGAATGTCAAAGTTACACAAAAAATTTCCTGTGAAGTTACATTTACTGCCACTCTTCAGTTCTTATCATAATGTAAAAACTGGCATCAATCTAGACATGTTTTGTTTGTCACAAACGTCAAACAGTTTCGACACTGCGTCTGCGACTAATGGCTGTATTTTTCCGACAAATCCGTCTTTATATGCGTTTTGAGTTTGTCACAAAAATGTTCGAAGCGAAGTTTGTCTCTATCCTTGGCTCTGTTCATTGTTCAGTTCGACAATTTAAAAAAACGGCAAAGGTTCGATGTTCTATTACAAGTGAATGTTCAAGTCTATCAGCATCTTAAGGCTACTCTTTTCTTGGGCAAAAGTTGCCATTCAACCTGGCAATGCAAGGCAATTTTTAAGCACTAACTATATTTATTCAATATTCCGTGAAAATGTCAAAGTAACTTATTCCGAAGGGAAATTTATGTAGAGTAAGCTTTTTATATACAAAGGTTTAAGCTGCACACATAATAAACGATGTCCTACTAACTAATCTTATAAATGCGAATGTGAGTTTGTTTGTTACGCGTTCACGCCTTAACTACTCTACTTATCATAATGTAATTTCGCGTACACGTTGTCAGGGGTACAGAAAAATCGGTACCTTTTATCCAGAAAAAGTTCCTACTGTTTCTAACCAAACCTAACCTACAGTTACGCGAGCAATACCGCAGGCAATTTCTTGCGCCTTATAATCTAAACATCTTAAGTATACACAAAGAAAATGTCATCTATATCAGCGTGCCTAGGAGTTGTTTTTACGTTAATGCGATCGAAACGTTTACCACGTTTGGCTTTCTGATTGGTCAAGAGCTTGGAGCGGACCAATCGGAGCGCCGAACGTCATAAATGTGTCGATCGCGTTAACGTAAATCAAACTCGCACTAAGCACTCTGAATACACAATACAATAAAGCGTGCAGTCTACTGCTTGACATCCACAAGTCATTGACAGAGACGCTTGGCACCACAAATAGACGTTATGACGACACTGTACACACAGTTACATCACTGTATGCTATTCTTAAGTGCAATTTATTGATGTTTGTCTTGATCATACGTTAGAAACATCCATAGCCTGGTGGGAGATCGTTGGACTGACACGCAGAGGTGTCGAATTCAAAGTCATAGTCAAAATATCTATATTTCCATAAAAAAGTGCAAACAATTCTTGGACACGTCAATTAACTATTATATTAAATAAAAAAATAATTTAAAAATAGAAGGAAATAAAAATTTTGCATTGAAAAAAGCCTGTTCGAGGATTAGAGCTTTCATGAGAAGAAGCGGGTAAGAAACTCATGGCCACTCTTTTCAATAGCCAAATGTTTATTAACAATCCAATTTTATATTATTTTTCTTTATAGTTGTTACATTGATATATTCACAAGTAGGTAGGTACGTATAGTGAGGAATGAAACGACGTCTTGGTAGCACAGCATATATTCGCAGACTGCCGAGTATTTTACAATCAGAAACATTGATGATGCACTACCCACATATTTAATTATAATTAAGACACATACATCACACCTCTCTTCTTAAAATGCACTATATAGGTATATATCTATATCTAAGTATACTAAAAATATTTCAAGTACATTGGAATCTTATAACCGGCTTTCGGGTTCGCTTCGGGTACTCCTTTTGTTGCTCAGTTGACAAACCAGGTGACTTATCAAGAGGCTGTACAGGCTCCAGCTCAACTTCACTATTTATCAACTGTTCTGACATATTCCTCTCACAATTAATTGCATCCTTACATTCATCCTCATTCTTCCCCGACGCTATTGAATCTTCCCCCGCGTGCGGGACGGAGCTCTCATCCTTTAACGTCTCCTCTTCATCCGTGTTAGGGCCACCGATTGACACACGGGATCGCCGCCGTATTTGGTCTACGTGCCTTTTGACAAATTGACCGTTATCCCTAGCTATCAAATACCTACGAGCACTATCTACATTTGAAATAGTACCTTTTACCCATTTATTTGAAGAGCCGTAATCTCTCATCCAAACAGGTTCACCCTCATCAAAAATTCGCGGCACTCCACCTGCAGAATCGATTTGTCTCTGCTGCGCACTTTGTACCCTAACACCTACTGAACGATTCGTCCGTAATAGATCCAATCTGGATCTTAACGTTCGCTTTTGTAGCAACATTGAGGGTGTCTCACCGGTAGTACAGTGCACTGTATTTCTATAAGCCAACAGAAATGTTTGTAAAGCCGAATCCACGTCTACACGATCTCTAATTGCCTTTTTAATAGCACGCTTGCAGATGTTCACAGCATTTTCTGCGGCACCATTTGAAGACGGATGATAAGCGGGTGAAAAATACTGCCTAATCCCATTATTAGTAAGAAAGTTTTTGAATTCGGTACTTGTAAACGGTGGTCCCTGATCTGATACAAGCTGTTCTGGTAATCCGAACCTAGCAAAAGTCGAACGCAAGACCTTAATAACATTAGATGCGGTAGTACGTGGCATTTCAAATATTTCTAACCATTTTGAAGACGAATCCGTTAATACTAAGAAGGTCATTCCTCGATACGGACCCAAAAAATCAATATGGAGCCTAGTCCACGGCTGAGCATAGTACGGCCACGGTTGAATCGAAGCCCGCGGGGGCGCCCTCGCTTCCGCTGCACATGTTTCACAACTTTTACCAATTTCCTCAATATCCTTATCTATGTTAGGCCACCAAACGTAACTCCTAGCTAAACTTTTCATCTTTACAATACCCATGTGACTGCTATGTAATTGCTTCAATATTTGTCTTTGTAATAGTTGTGGGATTACCATACGGTAGCCCCACATTACACACCCACATTCTATATATAATTCATTACGCCTAGAGAAAAATGGCTTAATCTCATCATTATTAGGGCAATCTGATGGCCATCCTGATTGAATATATAACATAACCCTAGACAATATTTTATCCTTGGGTATCATTGTTTTGACATCATTACTAGTGACCGGTAAAAAATTTTCTACAAAGTTGACGTAAGTATTTTCTATTTGCAACCTATTTAAGTTATTATAACGTTTAGACGGTAGGCGCGATAAAGCGTCTGCGCTGTTTTTATTCGACGCGATGTACTCGATATTGTAACTGTAGCCGGCTAGAAGTACCGCCCAGCGTTGCAATCGCGAAGCAGCCATAACAGGAATACCCGTTCTATTACCAAAAATATGTGTCAGAGGTTTGTGATCTGTACGAAGTATAAAGTGACGGCCATACAGATACTGGTGGAATTTACGAATACCGAATACAATTCCCAGAGCCTCCCTGTCTATCTGTGCATATGCGCGCTCAGTCGGAGTAAGTGACCGCGAGGCGTACGCGATCGGGCGTTCGCCATCTGCCGTAATATGCGATATTACCGCGCCAACACCCACACTACTCGCATCCGTCGTCAACACCAGCGGTAGATCTGGATTATAATAAATTAGAACCTTGCTATCCATTAAAAGGCGTTTGACTATCACGAAAGCATTCTGACACTCCTCGCTCCAAACATACTTAGTGCCCGACTTAAGAAGATTATACAATGGAGCGAGAATAGTACTAACATTCTTAATAAACTTTGCATAATACATGACTAGACCTATAAACGCCCGTAACTCTGTAGTATTGGTAGGCGCCGGTGTATCCCTCACTGCATTTACTTTCTCTGGACACGTATGCACCCCATCTTTGCTTATAATATGACCCAGGTACGTGACCGACTTTGAAAAGAAAACGCATTTTTCCTTTTTTACTCTAAGTCCAAAGTCCTGCAACCGTTGAAAAACTTTATGTAAATTATTTATATGTTCCGATTTCGTACCCCCCGTTACAACGATATCATCTAAAAATACACCTACACCTCGCATACCCGCGAATAATTGTTCAATTCGCCTTTGAAAAATACCCGGACTAGATGCCAATCCATACACTAACCTGTTGTACATATATAGTCCCTTATGAGTATTTATCACTGTGTATTTCTTAGTTTCATCCAATTCGAATTGTGCGTACGCTTGAGACAAATCGATTTTACTGTAATATTCACCCCCTCTGAGACGAAATAGTAAATCTTCTACCCTCGGCAAAGGATAACGGTCAATTTCTATAACTTTATTTAATGTGAGTTTGTAGTCAGCACAGATTCGAATGCTACCATCCTTCTTTACCACTGGCACTATCGGTGTAGCCCAGTCGGAACGCTCGACCGGGGTGAGAACTCCGTCGCGCACCAGCTGGTCCAGCGCACGCTCCACCGGCTCGCGCAGCGCGTAGGCCAGCGGCCGTGCGCGCATGAACACCGGCCGCGCTCCCGACCGCACATGTATACTCACGGCGCCGCCCGTGAAGCGCCCGAGACCCTCCGCGAACACATTACAGTATTTAGAACTGAAAGAGGATAATTCAAATTCACTATTTTGCACCAAATTATGTACATTATAATTAAACTCGGGAAGCTGTATCTTTAACGCCGCTAGCCAATGCCGCCCTAAAAGTACAGTTTTTCCTTTTTCGATAACAAGTAATTCCAAATATTTACTTCTATCTTTATATCTGACTAAGGGCCTTATTATACCCAATGGTTTAACAGTTTCGCCCGTGTAATATCTTAAGGTTAATTTACAGGGTTGTAGGGTAAGATCGTGAAATAGTCTGTTGTAACATTCTTGACTAATGCATGATACTGCACTACCTGTGTCACATTCCATAGCTATATTTTTATTATGCACGTTTAAGTTTATATAAATTGGTTTGCAATTTAAAATCGACAGTTGACAAACATCAACAAAAATTACCTCGTCACTTTCGGCATCACTGTTACTGACTTGCACATCTACTTGATATTGCTCCACTAAATTGGGGCACATACGCCGTAGGTGTCCTTGACGATTGCAAACCCTACACACGTAACGCGAGAACTTGCATGCTGCCTCGTTGTGATTAGCGCCACACACCCGACACGCCCGCTGAGGCCGAACTCGCTCCGCAAGCCGAGCCCGCTCAACCGGCACCGACCTAGCTGCCTCGGTACACGCGCGCCGCTCGAGCTCTCGCCCGTCTCGCCGCTCACGTACGTTCTGCCGCGAAACACCGCGCTGCCCGTCGCGCTCCGCCACACCCACAGCTTTCCGTCTCACCGTCATCGCTTGACACGTCACCATAGATGCACCCGTGTCCACCGTTGGCTTCGGTCCTTCGACTGCCGCTGCGTCTTTCTCTGCAGCTTCCCAGCTGCAGGCAAGTTTGTACGCCTTGCCGAAATCCAACTTAGATTCTGCGAATAACCGCTGTCTTATGTTCTCGCTCGCTATTCCACACACCAATTGATCGCGCAAACTTTCTTCGAGCCAACTGCCAAACTTACAAGTCTTTGTCATCTTCTTAAGCACCGCCACGTACTCGGCTATTGATTCACCCTCTTTCTGTTTCCTGTGTCTAAACTTATACCTCTCAGACAGTTCACTTGGTTTAGGTTGTAAATGTCGACTCATAATCTCCGATAATTGCTCAAAACTTTCCGTTTTCGGCTTTTTCGGTGTACACAAGTTAACTAACAACTCGTAACTCTCTGCCCCCATAACGGTTATTAATGTTGGTACACGTAGGTCGTCCGGTATTTTGTTCACAACAAAATATTGTTCTAAGCGTTCGACATACAGTTGCCAATCGTCTTTCTGCACATCAAACGCGGCAATTTTTCCGATGGACATTATGGCTTCGTAGTTACACGCGAATTGTTCAATCCTCGTCGCCACTGATATATTCACAAGTAGGTAGGTACGTATAGTGAGGAATGAAACGACGTCTTGGTAGCACAGCATATATTCGCAGACTGCCGAGTATTTTACAATCAGAAACATTGATGATGCACTACCCACATATTTAATTATAATTAAGACACATACATCACAGTATACATAAAGGTACATATTAATAACAAATGAAATAATAGTCACAGCAACTCATATTTATAGTATCTTAATAATATGATTAGAAATAACCTGTGAGTGGAAGCAACTCAATCCCAAGCATTTTTATCTTTATATACCACGTGATATTTTTTACCATCTTGAAAAAAATAGGGCGTTATAGGTAAATAGAGTAGAAGCCTCGGGCATAGTTATTTTATTTTATTATATTTTTTACTGACTTAGTCTGAAATTAATCTGCCATTGTATACTCCTTGTTTATAATCTATTTTTCATATTAAAACATTTAAAAAAGTAATTCGGAAATTCCACTTACACAACACACCATATTATTATCAAGAAGGTAAAAAAAGTCATGCGGTATAAAAAAATTCTGTGCGTGTGTTTGTAATTAAACTCCTCCTAAACGACTGACCGATTTTGATGAAATTTTTTGTGTGTGTTCAAGTGGATTCGAGAATGGTTTATATAATAATAATAATAGTATAATTGTCGGTGGTGATGTGCGCCGCATGAGATGGACGAAGTCAATAAATGAAAACGTCATGCGCATATTTTGTGGCTACAGAGGGAGAAACCAACCTCAGTGCGTATCGTAATCGAATGTTGCCTTTGTTTCAGGCTCTTGAACCAGGCTTCAACGTCACGGCACAACGACTATCGGATTAAGTGCGAGTTATCCAGCGCAATCGGATGCTGGATGATAACGTACTTGATAGGCTTCGCTCAGAGTGTTTACGTACGAGTCGTGCCATTCACGTCCAACCTGGTGTAACAACTGATTGGGTTACGTCATTGCCCCACAACATTACCAGCGAGGATGTGGATGACATGACTAATAATGTAAGCATCCAGTACAATGATGAGGTAATAAGATGATAGGGTAGCTTTGGAATGTGCGATTCGGGAATATCGGTACACACCCTATATCATTAGGCCTCGACTGCCGCGGTTGTCTACGCATAGACAAAATATGGCATTGGTAAGTGCCCTTGACTCGCTATTACCTAGTTATTTAGACAATAGCGAGAATCTCAGTGATACCCATTCAATCCTTTATTGTGCTGCTGTAGCGGCATGTCGTACAGCAGGCGTCAAGTTCCTTCTGAACGACACTGCTGTATGGCGAAATGCTGCTCCGGCATGGCAATGCAGGATTGAGCGTCGTATCGCTGAGGCAAGGGCACTTATTGGTAAACTAATCTGCTTCAGGGAGGGCAATACTCGCCCTAGAGTGATGCGCTTTGTGAGCCGAGCTTTCTTGGGAACTGACATCAGCCCACAAGACTACACATCTCGGGTCACAGAGCGCATTGACTTCCTGAAGCAGAAAAATTATGCGTGGGCAAACCGTTTGCGCAGTTACAAAAAATGCGTGGACCGGTATACCTTGAATTGCACATTTCAAAGAGACCAGAGATGTGTTTATAGAATCTGGGAACGACCGGATCAATGTGTGATTGGTGGGCGGCTGCCGGATACTGATACTACAAACGCCTTTTGGCGTAGCATCTGGTCGGTGCCCATGGGCCACACAGAGGGCGATTGGATCCGTGATGTCGAGCGAGCGACTGAACGAATTCCAGAGATGGAAGACGTAGTCATTGAAGACCAGGATGTTACCATGTTGTCTCCAGGTCCGGACGGACTGCATAACTTCTGGCTGAAGTGGCTACGTAGTTCGCATGCTTGCTTGGCATCGCAGATTCAATCATCCGTAGAATCTGGTTCGTTGCCAGATTTTATGACCACAGGAGTTACGCACCTGCTCCACAAAGCAGGTAGTACTCACGAGCCTGGAAATTATAGACCGATCACTTGTTTACCATCGGTCTATAAGCTTCTTACATCTATTCTGAGAGCCAAAATTTCGAAACATTGAAATCAATTTTATTATGTCGGCCTCTCAGAATGGTTGTAGGAAGGGGGCTCGTGGTACGGAGGAACTCCTCCTCATTGATATGGCCATTAGCCAACAGGTTCGCCGTAATCACAGGAGTCTGGCGACATGTTGGATAGATTACAAGAAAGCGTTCGATTCAGTGCCGCATACATGGCTCTTGAGGGTGCTGGAGCTGTATAAAGTAAATACAACTCTATGCACCTTCTTGAAGTTATGTATGGGGCAATGGAAAACGGCTCTTTACTATCCAGGGTGTTGACAGACCCAGGCGACCAGCGAGTTAATACAGATTAAGCGAGGTATATTTCAGGGCGACAGTCTGAGTCCTCTTTGGTTTTGCCTAGCGTTGAACCCTCTCAGTATATTACTAGAGGGTTCAGGGCTAGGTTACAGGTTAAAGAGAGGCGGTCAGGTCGTATCACACTTGCTATACATGGATGATTTAAAGCTGTTTGCCCGCACTGATTCACATTTGATAGACTTACTAAGAGTAACTGATTGCTTTAGTAAATCTATCAACATGGAGTTTGGTGTGGATAAATGTACAGTCATGCATGTAAAGGAAGGAAGGATGGTGGAATCTGAGAGCATTGAACTTTCAGATTCTATTAACCTAAGATCGCTTCTCATTACTGATACCTACAAATACTTGGGTATGTCACAAGCCTTAGGTATAAATGAAGCAGACATGAACCAATCGTTGAAGGAGCGCTTTTTTGGTCGCCTGAGAAAAATACTTAACAGTCTTTTATCAGGCGGCAACAAGGTACGCGCTTTTAACGGTTGGGTCATCCCGCTTCTTTTATACTCCTTTGGCATACTTAAGTGGAATCAGACTGAGTTAGATGCCCTGGACAGGAAGGTCCGTACACTGTTGACGGCATACCAAATGCATCATCCTCGTTCGTCTGTGATGAGGTTGTACATCCCGCGGAAATGTGGGGGTCGAGGTTTTCTAAATGCCAAACTCTCCATAATCGTGAGGTGTGCAACCTTAGAGAATATTTCCTTCAAACGAACGTGGATATGCATCGTGATGTTGTCGCAGTGGATAACGGACTCACCCCGCTTAATCTGGCTAAAGAGAACTGGCGCATCCCTCTAGTACTAAGCATTGACGACCGCAAGAGTGTATGGCAGAGCAAGGAGCTTCACGGTAGGTTCTACAAGGCTCTATATGGACCTGATGTAGACGTTCTCGCCTCCGTGAACTGGCTATGCTTCGGTGACCTCTTTGGGAAAACCGAAGGGTTTGTCTGTGCAGTTATCAAGACGAATAACTACCGGAAATATATCCTGAGGGATGGTACGATTGACATATGTCGGGCGTGCCACCAACCCGGTAAATCCCTCAGGCATATAGTTTCCGGTTGTTCTCGTCTTGCTAACGGCGAGTACTTGCACAGACATAACCAAGTAGCCAGAATTATCCATCAGCAACTTGCTCTGAAGTACAAACTTGTAGAGGTCGAGGTGCCTTACTACAGGTATGTAGCGGAACCAGTTCTCGAAAAGGACCATATCACACTGTATTGGGATCGATCTATTACCACAGACAGGACTGTTGTTGCCAACAAGCCTGATATTGTGGTAATAGATCGATCAGAGCGCCGTGCAATGATTGTCGATATTACCATCCCTCATGATGGCAACCTCGTGAAAGCTGAGAAGGAAAAAGAACTAAAATACCTGGACTTAGCACACGAGGTTGTCGATATGTGGGATGTGGACTCGGCAATCATTGTACCGATAGTCGTTACGGTAAACGGTCTAATAGCCAAGAGTCTCGACCAACATCTTAAAAGGCTCCCGTTAGGTGCTTGGGTCAAGGGTCAGATGCAGAAGGCGGTCCTCCTCGATACGGCACGCATAGTGAGGAGATTCCTCTCTCTGGATCCCTAACCACCGACAGCTTGGACCTTGTCTCGATGTCGGTGGGCATCCATAATTTTTATATTTTTAAATGTGTTTTTATAATTATATATTTAAAAATGTAATTTTTATTGATAATTAATGAATAAATGTGAATAATAATAATAATATCAGCCTGTATGTAAACTGTTCCACTGCAGGGGACAGGCCTCTATTCAGTGTGAGGCCATAGTCCATCACGCTGGCCCAAAACTGTTGGTCCTGATTGCTCTCCGTTGCTAATGTCCTCCTATCTATACTAATATTATAAACCTGAAGAGTTTGTTTGTTAGGTTGAACGCGGTAATCTCAGGAACTACTGGTTCGAATTGAAAAATTATTTAGTATTGGTTAGCCCATTTATCGAGGCAGTATTATATAAAATCACGCTATGGCCAATAGGAGCGGAGCATCAATGAAAAATGTTGCAAAGAACGCGAAAATTCTCTTATGTGAAGCAGACGAAGTTGCGGTGGTCAGCTAGTTGGACTATAAGAGTGAGGGCACCAGGGGTGTAGCTACCGCCATATCTGCCGTATCAATGATACGGGGCCCCCAGGCTATAGAGGCCCCAAAAGTGTGTAAACAAAAATTCTAAAATGATATCCATAATCTTTTATAGATTAATAATATTTTTGAGAATAACTACTGGGCCATAACAAAGATTTCAGAGCCTCTGTGACCTGAGTAATATACCTTCGAAGTATTACAACCAGAGAAACTCTTTCTTTTTTAAACGAAGTAATAAAGAAGGAAGCCGGTAAACTCAATAAAGTTAAGACATCAGATGATCTGTATGAATAATTAATTGCTATGAAAATATGCTTAACATCTGAATTTTAGAAAATTAAATCCGTCGTTTTAATTCAATTTGAGAATTTTTTGTTTCTTTTATAGAAACTTTACCCTTCCTTTGGGCCTCCCAGCACATTTTTTTTTATCGTATTATTTGGCAAACGAGCAGACGGATCGCCTGATGGTAAGCGATTACCGCCGCCCATGGACACCCGCAACACCAGAGGAGTTACAAGTGCGTTGCCAGCCTTATAAAAAGGAATGAAGGAGGGAAAGGACAAAGGAAAGGATAGGAAAAGGATCGGGGTAACTGGGCCTCCGGCTCTCACTCACCAATACGAAACGCAACAGTACGGGTACCGTTACTTCACGCCGGTATACCCCGGTCGATCCGGCCCATTCATGCTGAAACCACTGAGGATCTACTACCAATATATTTTGATACAGGGCCCGTCTAAGGTAAGCTACGCCATTGGAGGGAACAGAGAGTGCCCTTGTGTTTGCCCACACACTTGTGCACTATAATATCTAATACTTTGTCTGGAACTGGTACCTATGTATGTTCGTCTCTCCACTGCTAGTGCAAAATGCAAACATATGTATGAGTGATCCACAGATAGTTGCTCCAAGTCTGGGTGATCTTCGTCGATTCTCCGCAACACAGGATTGACAGAATATGGCAACTGGTAAATGTCAAGACACATCGATAAGTGTAACGTTGACGTTCATAAGTGTTACTTTGTGACCTACAATCTACATGAATAAACGTATTTATGATTTAACGAGAGATTGTACTAAAAAAAGCTCAGTAATGTCTCTGTTTCTTCATGATGGACGTCATATTGGCTTATAAGGTTTCTGTATTGGTTGTAATCCTATTAGCGTAAAGGTTTTAGTGCAGGTTTGTTTACTAGAAATCTGCAATTGTAGCTGTTCATGGTCAATAAAAGAAAGGTGTTTATGTTTTGTTCTGTGTTCATAGCGCTGTGGTAGTGAATGTGACTGCTGTGCATGAGGTCTCGGGTACGTAGCCTGGGTCGGGCTCACAAAAAAGTTATAGGATTTTCTTGTTAAGAAATCTCAATAGCAGCCCGGAGTTAGGAAGTTGGCGGTGTTAGACACCCTCGTGCCTCGGAAAGCACGTAAAGCCATTGGTTCTGCGCCTGATCTCTTCAGGTGTTGTGTCTTCAGTTCTTCGAACTTCTTCAGGTGGTGGTTGAGGTTCTTGGTATTCAAACCATTGACCGAAACGACTATCGGCACAATGATCGCCGAGTCCTCACTCCACATGTCAAGCTCATCAGCATATAACTATATCAGTCATCTCAATCTCTTGAGCTTAGTTCAACTATTTTATTTGTCTTTTACATCATTCACGAGATTCTTGTCATGGGGAATAGAAGCATCGATGATCTTTGGGATTATTATTAGTATTGGTTAAGCTATTTTAGATTATAGTAAAATAACGCATGTAAATAATTGGTGTACTTTCAATGATATAATACTGGGCGTAAGGAACGGCGTACCAAAAACTGAAATAGTAGATTCAGACCATTCTGAGTTAAAAATCGTTAGAATTTTCTTCAGGAAATATCTCGTTTTTTGCAGGTTTTCATTTGGTAGACGTCCATTGCGTACCGCGTAATAATGTTAATCAATATAAAATCTTAATCCTGTATTTTTCTTTAAATAGAACTTTGCGTCGAGATAAAGTACCTATAGAAAGGGGTCTTGCTAAAGTTTTCGGTATGCCGCCCGTCCCTTACACCCAGTATACAGGAAAGATAATATCTTACAACCGCACGAAAATTGATGACTCAGAAATGACCTAATTGTGTCGTTTTTATATTGTTCTCAAAACAAATTGGTTCAGCAAAATTCACCACAGTCTGAGTACAACTGTTCGAATGATAACTATTTCTTTTACGTAAGCTCTTTTGTCACCTAATGCGGTAATTATTAATAAAATTTTGAACACAAGTACAGTTTTTAATAACTAACTTGTATGAATCAGATAATCAACGTTCATTACTAAAAAATTACATATCAGGTGCATATCATTGCTTATTTCGTTTTTTAAAAGAGATATGCTTATAGCGACCTCTATGAAAATCTATTTATAGTGGGAAAGTAGGAAATTATTTCGACAATCTCGTATTATCTTAATTAAGGATACAAAACTATAATTATCTGACAACACAGTAGTCAAGTGATATCGTCATGAAAACCGCAGGTCACCTGATAGTCTACCTGCAAAAATATGATATTACATACAAATACAGACTTCAGGGACAAAGTTAACCGCAACAATGTACTCCGAATGCGTCTGGCGCCATCTATTGTTGCATTATTTGAGTTACGCGTTGTTGTAGTTCGGGCATTGTGAAGGTAGATAGATAGTGACACTGCTGTCTTTTTTGAAATTTCAGGATTTCTGTTTTGTTTTTTGTATATTATAAAATTAGCTGATACGGTCGGCTTGTACAGTGACTTAGTCCGAAATAAAGATGATACCCGAAAAATATTCCGGGTATTTTGAAAATTGGTAATTTGGTAGATTTCGATGTGCTCTTTTCGAATATTAACTTTGCCACCTCGTATGTTTGCCGCTCGCGGCGCTATATTGGAAAAATGGCGTATGATAACAGTTTTTTGCGCAAATTCGTCTGCTTCACATTAGAGAATTTTCCCCGTTCTTTGAAATTAAACTACTATATACGGATTTTATCGCGTTGTTTATTTAACACTCTATTACATAATTTTGAAACTGTTACACTACTATACTATACTATTAAACTTTACTAATTTTAAGCTAATTAAATTATTAAAACTATCAAATCTATTTGTTTTTAAGTTTACACTTTCCCCGACGTTTCGGTTGCTTTTCAGCAGCCATGGTCACGGGGGGTTCCCCGTTCTTGCAACAATTTTCATTGATGCTCCGCTGCTATTGGGCGTAGCGTGAAGTTATATAGCCTAACCTTCCTCGATAAATGTGCTATCCAACACTAAAATAATTTTTCAATTCGGACCAGTAGTTCCTGAGATTAGCGCGTTCAAACAAACAAATAAACTCTTCAGTTTTATAATATTAGTATAGATATGCGAATGTAAGTTTGTATGTTACGCTTTCACGCCTTAACTACTCGACCGGTCATCATGAAATTCCGCATGCACGTTGTCAGGGGTACAGAAAAAGATATAGGGTACCTTTCATTCGAAAAAAAACTGTTCACGAGGGATAGAAATTGATATAAACTACATTTACATAAGGTACATCTAGTAGACAATATTTTCATTTATTTGTGGAATACATTAACAGTGTGACGTCATAGTACATCAGCTGCCAACTTATGACGTCATAATGTGGTATGCCAAGATGCCATATAGATTCCAATCTTTTTATTATGTAGTAAATTGTTTACGTGTTTTGTATTAGATTGTTTCGATGACTCAGCGATGAGCGGTGCGTGAAGTCTCACGTTTAATTCCTGGATCGCGCAACTGTCTTTGAGTTTATTTGTCAAAGATTTTGAAATTAAACTACTTTATAAGTACGGATTTTGTCGCGTTGTTTATTTTGGAACACTTTTATTACATAATTTTGAAGTTTAACACTATTATTATAAACTTAAACTTAACTACAATTTTAACTATTTAAATCAATTACATACATACATACATAGATTCACGCCTGTTTCCCAGAGGGGTAGGCAGAGACTACAGATTTCCATTTGCTACGATCCTGACACACTTCTCTGGCTTCATTCACTTTCATAACATTCCTCTTACACGCTCGCCGGTTTAAGATGCTCTTAACCTGGCCTTTGTCCAGAACGAATCTGATCGAGAAACGTTCGGCTAGGTCCTCCCCTTGCGACTGTTGCATTCACACTAATTAAAACTATTTATATTTAAATTTACACTTTGCCCCAACATTTCGATTGCTTTACAGCAGCCATGGTCACGGGGAGTCTCCCCGTAGAGTTAAAGTTTAATAATAATGGTGTTAATATTCAAAATGATGTAATAAGGTGTTTCAAAATAAACAACGCGATAAAATCCGTAAAAAGTTGTTTAGCACAGTCTCCCCCTTTGGACCAGGGTACTGCGGGGTCAGGAAGCCCACTGCGCCTCGAAAAGCGTGTTCTATCGACCGCCGACTAGAGTGCGCGGTGCCTGACATTGGTGTTGGACTCGCAGGGGTATGTGGTTGGCCGCTGAGGACGACATGTTCGTTTGCTCGGCAAGCACGTTGCGTTCGAGCGTCGGACTCAGACGCGGCCAGTGCGAACCAGTCGGTCGCATGAGGCACAGAGTTGCCTTTAGCGAAGTGGCAGTGTGGTTTCACTGCCGCAACGCATCTCGGGAGCTTGCCTGCTCAGCAAGTAAGAGTCATAGCTGGAGTGACTCGGGCCACACCCGGCTTGTAGGCCTATTTGGGTAGGCATACGGATGTATGTCGGGAAGTGAACGTGCCTTACACAGCTCCGGTACCATACTGGAGATATGGGAGGCGGCTTCTCCGTCGGCTTCAGCGAGGTTATCGTTAGCAACTCCTTGAGTTGCGAGTAGTGAGCGGCTTTATTGCTCCGGTACCTATCTGGAGAATAGGTAGTGTCACTTGGGCACGAGGTAGCTCGCTTACGAGAACCGGATCTCTGAGGTTAGGGTGGAGAGTCGGGATTTGGGGACAAGACCTGTCTATAACTGGTCCCGGAAGGTGCTCTCGGGTACTGGAAGGTACAGCGGCTCCTCTATTATAACCTAAAGGTTGGTGTAGGGGAACGCTATATCATAAACTGGGATAGTCGTAGAGGAAGGGAATGGCCCGTGACAAGATAACCCTTGGTGTATACTTAAGTACGCACTGGCGCTGACTGTGTTAATCTATATTAATATTATAAAGCTGAAGAGTTTGTTTGTTTGTTTGCTTGAACGCGCTAATCTCAGGAACTACTGGTCCGAACTGAAAAATTATTTTAGTGTTGGCTAGCCTATTTATCGAGGAAGGTTATAGGCTATATAACATCACGCTATAACCCACGGGAGCGGGGCGGTAATCATAAACGCGGGTGAAACCGCGGGCACATCTAGTTGCAATATATAACATTTGCGTAAACATAAGATTATGTTATGTCAAACATGAAGCGGCACGGCAACTTGCTTTTTTATTTTACCCCCTGGCCACAGCCAAGAGCGGCGTGGATTGCGGTGCCATTTGAGACGCGGCAAGCGGTGAGCGGCTAAAACAAATGGTAGACAACCTATGAAGTATGCCACAGCTACCGGCGACTGCGCACTGCGGCGCGACCTGTGGCGCGGGGAAAAACGCGCTGCACGCGGCGGCGACGGGCTGCGCGGTGTGCGAGTGAAACAAATGTACTAGCGAGTATCGAGGCTAACGATGGGTCGTTGACGATTATTTCGTAACGTAAGCCGTTAAGTAACGTAACGTTAACGTAACGATAACGTAACGTTAACGTAACGTTAACGTTGAATTACTTTCGTCAACTAGTCGATCAACTAGTTAAATTTGTCAACGAGTTAACGTGCTACTAATGTCAACTTGTAACGTAAGCCGTTCATTAATTGAACGGTTTTTATTGACCTGATATTTTATTGTTTATTTATAAACAATTTGATTTAATGTATTAAAGAAAAACGTTTGATGCTTGTACTTAGATGAACTTCCCTTCATACTTTTTCTTCAGGCTTAGGACTAACGGAATTCGTCATTCTTTAAAAAAATATATATTTCAAAAATAACTCTTGTCTACGTTACTTAGAGTTCAAATTCGATCGTCGCTTGCAATGTATTATGTTATTTTCAACGTAAGTATCGAGTTAAATTTATTAATGTCGTTGACGAATTCAACTCGTTGATTCATAAACAGTTAACGTTGATACGTTGAAAGCAGATCAACGGTTGATTCAACTAGTTCGTTGATTCAACGCCCATCGCTAATCGAGGCGGCCATCAGAGCGGCGCGCGCGGCGGCATCGGTGGACGCATCAGGCATCGCACGACTGAAATAAATAAAAAATTTTCTACCGCGCGTTGTATTTTTAAAATAATGGATATGGATCAATTTATATATTACTAGTTGACCCGGCAAACGTTGTTTTGCCGTAACAAAATGATTTGACCAATAGATTTAAAAAAATGTTAGGGATGGACAACCCTTATCACTAGAACACTCACAGTTCAACTACAGAGCGCCCATCAAGAAATAGAGAATTTAAATAGTGAAAATTTTAGTCTCAAATGCGATCTCCAAAACATGACCAAATCTGTTAGTACATACAAAAAAATATGCTCGACCCCTGAAAGGAAAACCATAACACCGGGCACAAACAAAAAAAGAATGATGAGTACTTCGAAAAGCGCCAAAACGAATACGAACATTTCTCAACCACATGATGATAACACTCGCAAGCCGATGAATCTACACCACAAAGAGACTCAAACCTGCTATACATTTAAACAAGAAACAAACGAACCAGAATTAACTAAATCAGACAAAACAAATTCACTGTGCTGTAATAAACAATCACAACAAACATTTATACATTCAAGTAATACAACATTGAAACCGAAACAAAAACACAAGCTATGTGTTATAACTAGCAACAAATCTAAAGGCTCTTTATCTTTAATTGAAGATACTTTCTCGGCTTATTTTGATTACTGTCAATACGTAATTCCAAATGGCACCATAAAAGAACTTTTAAGCGACATAGAACTGAAACTGAAAGACTTTACAAATAATGATTACTTTATATTGTTTATCGGCGAAAATGATGTGAAAGCAGAGAAAAGCCATATAAATACAATTAATTCTATAAGAGAATCCTTGCAAAAAGTGACCAGTACGAACAAGATTATTTGTGCACCTACTTATATAACAGGAGCACCTATTTATAATTTTAAAGTTGAAATGTTTATTAATCTCCTATGTCTTGACATCCAAAATAATGATTATGCATACTTATTTGACAGCAACCAGAAACTATCGCTTGACATGTTCTCTTACACAACAGGAAGAATTATGAAACGAGGATTAAAAAATATTTATGACCATATTATGGAAAATATATTAACTGACTTTTCATTAATGGACCAAGCTGACATACAAATAATTAATAATACTGACATGGCAACACAACTCCACATTGACAAAGAACCCGAAACAAATACTCAGTTTTTTCTCTGAAACTCATCTATACGTTATGCATCAAAATATAGCAGGACTACTCAACAAATGTGATGCGCTATGTGTAAACTTGGAAGAACTTAAAGATAATAACAAGATGATAGATGCTATATGTGTAACTGAACACTTTATCATAGCAGGGCAAGAACTTTACCTTAACATACCAAATTATATTTTAGCTTCATATTACAGTCGAACAAATACAAAGAGAGGAGGAGCATGCATTTTGCTGAGAAAAGGACTCAAATACAGGGAAGTCTCAGAAACTTATAAATATTGTCTGGACAATGTATTTGAATGCTGTGCAGTCGAACTCCTTGATTTCAAAATTGTTATTATTTCAGTCTATAGAACACCCAAAGAAAGTAACCTATATACTTTCCTTCAAAGATTAGAAAACCTTTTATGCTATATTTCAAAATGTAATTATAATAATATATTAATAGGTGGAGATTTTAATATAAATGTTTTAAAAAGTAATAATGTAACTTTAGACTTCGAATGTTTATTATTAAATTACAATCTTAAGCTTGCTTTACACAAACCAACTAGACTTGCCAGCCAATCATGCATTGACAACTTTGCACATAATTTCAAAAAGACATGTAAAACTGAGATTTTGGAATTTGGTCTTTCAGACCATACCGCCCAAATAATAAAAATTCCTGTAAGAAAAGTACTATCATTGAATTACTGGCGCACTGAAAAATGTGATTATTGTTCTGACAATATAGATAAATTTAAAACATGTGTTAAAAACCTATCCTTCTCAAATATTTATAAAACCTCTGATCCAAATATAGCCTACCACTTATTCATAGAGGATTTTAAACTATTTTATGATTTATGTTTTCCGCAAACACAGTTTATTATTAAGGTAAACAGGAAACCAAAGTGGATATCCCACGGTATCAAGACTTGCAGTAGAAAAAAAAAGGACGCGTTATGGAATTATAGACTCATTCCTACAAACGATAATAAATTAAAATACAAAAATTATAGCAAATCATTTAAAAAAATTATAACCTTAACAAAACGAGCACAAAATAACTATCAAATTATAACGTCTAAAAATAAATCAAAAACAACATGGCAAATCATAAATAAAATGAGATTAAATCTACCGAAAGAAAATACTTGTCTTATAAAAAATAAACTGAACGAAAACGTGTGTAATCCTGTTGAAATAGCCAACACATTTAATAATTACTTCATAGAAACAGTAAACCCGATCACGGGTGCTGGAAAAAAAGTTACTACCTTAATTAATAAACAAGCCAACTCAATGTTTCTTGCGCCTTGTTCACCTTTTCAAATCAAACAAATAATAAAAGATCTAAAGAACACAAACAGTGTAGGGTATGACGGGATTTCCACAAAAATAATTAAATGTGTAAATGATTATATCTGTCATCATCTTAGCTACATTATGAATTTGTGTATTTCAACTGGAATATTCCCGCAGGACCTTAAAGTATCCATAATACAACCTTTATACAAAAAAGGTAATAAGGAACTAATGGAAAATTACAGACCCATTGCACTGTTACCAATTTTCTCTAAGATTTTCGAAAAATACTTGTATGGAGAAATAAATGCTTACTTCGAAAGATACAACATTTTTTGCAGGGAACAAAAAGGCTTCCGGCAAAACAAAACCATAAATATGGCCATTTACGAATTCATTAGTAATGTTATATGCCAAATGGACAGAAGATCTCCAGTTTGTGCCATTTACTGCGATATGTCTCGGGCATTTGACCATGTAGATCATAATATTCTCATCAATAAACTTGAGGCATACGGTATCAGAGGCAATATCCTAAACTTAATTAAATCATATTTAACAGATCGAGCACAAGTAACAAAAATAAGTAGAGTAGATACTAAGACAAAAAATGAGAAAACATATACCTCTATGAAACGTTATACAACATATTCCGTCCCTCAAGGCAGCGTATTAGGACCGCTCTTATTTATCATATATATAAATGACCTACCAAAAACAACAACACAACCAATGACATTATTCGCCGATGACAGCACAGTGACAATTGCATGTAAAGACATTACGTCCTATAAATTTGACATTAATCAATCGTTGACATCAATCATATCATGGCTAGATAATAATAATTTAAAAATTAATTTAACCAAAACTTGTATCATGCATTTTGGACAGAGATCACAAAACAAATTAAATATAAGTTTAGTCTATAATGATTATACCATAAAAGAAGTAAATACGGCACGTTTCCTAGGTTTAACTATAGACAGCGGATTAAATTGGAAGGAACATATTAACATACTATGTAAAAGAATCAGTAGTCTATCTTATGCCCTATATAAACTTGCACCCACTATTAATAGAAATGCACTACTGACAGCATACCATGGTCTTGTGGAGTCTGTGCTCAGATATGGTGTCATTTTTTGGGGTAACTCGACCAACACTAACATGGTATTTAAAATGCAGAAACGATGTTTACGTGCTATGTTCCGTCTACAGAGTACCGATAGTTGTAAGCCGATATTCGCTAATAATAATATTCTGACATTACCTTCGATTTACATTTATGAAATAGCATTGTTTGTTAAAAGCAATTCTCATTTATTCCCTCGACTCTCAGACAAAGTAAAGAGAAATCGCCGGGATGCCAACAGATTGTGTGTTCATCCTTCTAAAACAGCACTTCTACATAAAAGTGTAGTATGTAAAGCGCCTGTAATATTCAATAAAATTCCGGATTACATTAAACAATTAAGTATAGATAAATTTAAAAGTACATTAAAAGAATTGTTATCTGCAAAATGTTATTATACTATAGATGATTTTCTTAATGACAAATTATAATATTTTAATAAATACCTATATCTAATAATAACATTTTTAAATTTAAATAGTATGTATAAACTATATTTTCTTTGAATTTTTACAATGTTGACATACTATTATTATTATTATTACTATTATTTTTACTGACATTTTTATATTATTTTATCTTGTTATTTGGATTATGTGTTAAAAGAATTGTAAACTACCTATATTTTAAATTGATAAACGAATCTTTTGGTTATGTTATTGACATTTGATATTTGTACACCAGATATGGTCAAACATGTTGATACAAAGTATTATTTAACATCTATAACTAAGCATCTCAAAATGTTTAATTATATACCTACACGTGTTTTAGCAAATAAATATATCTTATCTTATCTTATCTTATCTAAGGGGTATGAAAAATAGATAGTAGCCGATTCTCAGACCTACTAAATATGCATATAAAATTTCATAAAAATCCGTCAAGCCGTTTCGGAGGACTATAGTAACTAACATTGTGACACGAGAATTTTATATATAAGATTAGTGAAATACTGAGTAGACCAGCAATATTGATGTAAAAACATAAATATAAGCATGTTGTAAAAAAAATGTGGGACGAAATAAAACAACAATTTCCTGGTAGTACTGGTAAGCATTTATTGAATGACATCTTGAGCTAAGAACGCACTTTTTTCGAGGCAATACCGTGCCACTTTTGATAGGGGCATTTTAATAGTTTGGCCGTTCTCTAAATACGTCCACCGCTGACGCCGCCATGGTTGCTACTAGCCTAGCTGTGGCATACCACCGGAAATCATGCCGCCCGCCGCGCCTCTCGCCTCACCGCGCCCCACACCGCCAGAAACTGGCCAGGCCCTTAAAGTTTACCAGCAATTTGGGTTACAATTAAAGTAGTTACAAACTAATATTCTAGTTAACCCCTCCAGCTAAGCTAGAATGCTTGTGTTATATTCACGTCAGTAGTGCCATGGGTGGGACTCGAACCCGCGACCTCTCGATCGCAAGTCCAATGCTTTATCCATTGGGCTACCGCCTCTTGTTTTAAATTTAATTAGAACACTGTCTGTGAATGAACTTTCTTTAAATTTACTGATAACCTAAACATTGTTATAATATTATTAAACGCCGTATCTACGAAGAACCTTGACCTTAGATAAGAACAGATGTCAAACGTGGTAATGGAGTATTAGAAATTGATGGGTGACCTATTGTTATGCTTCACCTTTATAATGACTGAATGAAGCGCAGCGATAGCCTAGTGGGAAACCGTTGGACTGCACGCAGAGGTCTTGAGTTCGATCCCAAGACGCGAATCTCTGACTTTTCGAAGTAATGTGCGTATTAAATAGTTAATTATCCCTCGCTTTAACGGTGAAGGAAAACATCGTGAGGAAACCTGCATGTCTGAGAGTTCATCTAGTTCTACATAATGTTCTCGAAGATATGTGAAGTCTGTCAACCCGCACTGGGCCAGCGTGGTGGACTATGGGCTAACCCTTCTCACACTAAGAAGAGGTAATTTATAATATTATGTAGTTACGAATAGGGTTATTAACGTGTTCAGCAGATATTTAAACATTATTATAAATTATTTTTCCTTTTGTTTCAGAGGTTATGAATTACAGCTGATATATTCTGAAGATATACTCATACAAACATACATCATACTAGAGGTAAGATAAAAACTATTTTATACAACATACCTATACATTTTATATACCTACTAGTTTATGCCCGCAGTTTCTCTCGGAATCTGTACCTTTTCCAGGACAAAAAGTACCCTATGTACTTTTCTGTACCCCTGACAACGTGTATGCGAAATATCATGATGTGTCCTCGAGTAGTTAAGGCGTGAAAACGTACCGAACAAACTCACATTCGCATTTTTCTATTCTATTCTATCACACACAACACCATCTAACCCAAGCTAAGCAGAGCTTGTACTATGGGTACTAGACAATGGATAAACATACATTTATTTATTTATTTATTTATTTATTATTATTAATTACAACGGTTATACACCAATAACAGTAATTAATTAATCTCTTATGATCTAAATAGATTACATTATCATTATTATTAAAATTACAACAGTCATATCAAAATTATAAGCTATTAAATACAGATAATAATTAGATTATACAACATTATTCAGATGCAATGTCTTTCACAAAATTTCAAACATGATATAATAATTTGGTTGAATCTATCAGTCAACACGTCACAATCGGGTAGGTCAAGAATTAGGGCATTGATTGCGCCGTGCATGCGACACAATGGGGAATGCGCACGCGACACGGTGCGGCACGGTGCAGTCGCAAAGAATCTGGGACGGCGGTTGGGCCGGTGGCGTAGATAATTGCCGGGGACATAAATCGCACATAGTATGTTGTGTAATTCTGGGCAATCAATCGCATTCCGCAGAATTTTCAGAGCAGTGATGACCTGCGTCTGAGCCCGCCGGACAGCTAGGGAATTATATCCTAAACTACCAAGCAAGAAATCTGTAGGGTACATAAATGGATAATACCCATGATTTCTCTTATATAAGTAGCGTAGAAAGGCCTTTTGAATCTTTTCAATAAGTAAGGTGTATGTTGATTCATATGGACTCCACACACAAGCTGCAAATTCCAATTTACTTCGAACAAGGGAATTGTATAGTATTTTGATGATGGTGGGATCACGGAAATCACGTGCATTGCGCAAAACGAAACCCAGTCGCCTATATGATTCGGCGGCCACTGCGGAGATGTGCTGGTGAAATGTCAGACCACAATCGAAGATAACGCCAAGATCACGCATGTTGAATACGCGAGTTATCTCGGTGCCCCCTAATTTGTATACAGTTTGACTAGGTCGTGATTTACGGCTGAACGTCATAGTGTGACACTTACTGGTGTTGAAATACAATTTATTTGTTAGACTCCATTGTAAGACTCGATCAATATCACTTTGGAGGTCCAAGCGAGTGCGACTCTCAGTAATTTCGAGTACTAACTTCAAGTCGTCCGCATAAAGCAGGCATTTGGCATGTTGTACTACGCTGACGAGGTCATTGATCATTAAAATAAAAAGTAATGGACCAAGAACTGATCCTTGGCTCACTCCAGATCGCGTGTGATATGATCCCGATAGAAAACATCCATGAGCAACAAATTGTTTTCGGTTCAAGAGATAGTTAGCGAAAAAATGCAGAAGCTTTGGCGTGAATCCTATGGCTTGTAATTTGCTCAGTAAGATGTCATTGTCTACGGCATCGAAAGCCTTTTTAAAATCAAAATAAAGAACATCTACTTCATGTCCCCTATCCAAACCCTTCGAGACGTAGTCAACGAGCGACAACAGATTCGTTTCCACTGAACGACCAGGTCGGAAGCCGTGTTGTTCATCACACAAGTAGGATTTTAGTTGATGGTAAATTTCTCTATGCATAATTGTTTCGAACACCTTGGCTGGACATGACAAAATCGCAATTGGACGATGTTCCTCAACTGAGGATTTATTATTAGTTTTCGGTATCGGAGTAACTCGGGATACCTTCCATTGATCAGGATATATGCCACTTTGAAGGGCCAAGTTAATTATGTAAGTGAGTGGGGGAGCAAGAAAATCCACACAACCAATTAATACATATGGTGGAATCTTGTCTGGACCGACTGAGCTTCGCGGTTTTAATTTACGAATGCCGGCCTTAACCTGAGATATAGTGAAATTACTAATGTGTATGTAGCCTCCATGAGTTGTAGCTGCGACAGGTAATATATTATCAGCGTCCAGTTTGGGGCTCTGTTGCAAAAACACACTAGAAAAATAATTAGCAAATGCATTCGCTGCGTCACTGCCGGTAAACGTTTTGCTATCGTAGGTCATTGTAGGCTCAAAGCCACCTTTGGACCGAAGACGCTTGATGTGCTGCCAAAATTGAAGTGGATTGTGTCTAATGCAATTCTCAGTTGATGCAATATATTGCTTGTATGAACAATCAATACGTTTTTTTAAGTTGGATCGAATACTACAAAATGCAAAATACACACTAGGGTCGGCGTGACGTTTCCATTGTCTGTGAAGCTTAATTTTGTGCTTTAAATCTGTAATGATGTCATAGGAAAACCAGACGGGATAACGTTTTCTATTAGATATAGATCTCTTTTTTTTTGGTACACAAATATCAAATATGTTAGACAGTATTCTGTAAAACTCACCAACAGCGGACGGTACATCCGTGGCACTAGTGATACTGCTCCAATCAGTCTGTGACATGAGTTCGTAAAGTAAACGAAAGTCAGCCTTACAAAAATTCCAGTCGGTCGTTGAGTCGAGGTTACTTGGACTGGTCTGCTCCCTGCTCAACGTCGTAAGAAGTTTGATCTCAATGTCAAGGGGTGGATGATAAGAGTCAACGTTTACAATACCACCAGCCTCAGCGGGCTGAACTTGCACAGCGCAATCAATATCCCTTGATAGGACTACATCCAATTTGCCGCCAAAAACATTACGTATATTATTATTATCTAACATCGAGCAAAATGAAAGGAAGTATGCAAAATAATTATTGACAGATTTTGATGCACTGTTAAGGTTAATATCACCAATTATAAATACATTACTTTTAAAATCGTTCACAAAGGATTCCACTTTGCAGAACCAGTCAAAATACACAGAATCCGCGGCACTTGGAGGTATATATACGGCACAGATATATACACTAATTCCTCTAACGGTCAGCTTGACCCAAAGATCCTCTCCGTTAGCAGTTTCGAAGTCCCTGGCTCGAACAGGCACAATTCCCGGCTTAGCAGCTATTAGGATCCCTCCTCCCGGTCCGTTTCTGTCTCGGCGTACCACATTCCAGCCAGTGGACACAACTTCAGAATTCTCCACTGAAGAATCCAAGAAGGTCTCAGTACCAACAATAATGTCACAATCCAGAAGTGACATATTAGTTCTCCATCTATGCAATTTTGTTTTAATACCACGAACATTTTGGTAAAATACATCAAGCGTAGCCACTGCTCTTATGCGGGTAGAGTGATTTTTTTCACTAGGCTCAGAATTATTCGGCATGTGATAATCGCTTCGTCTGTTCGTTGGTGCGAAATCGACGAAAGGTAATCCACGGCTTAATCCGAGCATTTTCAGGCCAAATCTCCGGCGAGAGAATGCACTCATAGTACGCTATAGGCACCACCAGTTTATATGACCTATAGTTTCCCTTTGCTATTACTTCATCTACGACGCATTTCGCTTGAGGATACAGTTGTTGTAGGTATACTGTAATTTCATTGGGACCGGACTCCATATTCCATAGGTGTATGCTTTTCGTTTCATCAACTGCACGAAGAGAAGTAACATTAGGCCCAGCAGTACCACGAATAGAACCACGCATAGAGTTTCGTTGTTTTTTTTGGTTGGTCTGTCCATCAGTAGATGCAACACAATCCTGTTGACTGCCAGCACTCACGTTCTGTTCCTTCATTAAATGGTGATTTTTCTTGGTTTTCGAGTAGGCCGAGTCAAGATTGGTCTTATTTATAGCTGATGTGTGTATCGATGGGGAGACAGTTACTACTGGGGCTGCAAGCACTGAGGAGGTGGTAAGGGCTAGCTCCGTATCAACTGAGTGGAGCAGATCCTCAGTTGGGTGAGCTATTCTCACGAGGTCAGTATCAACGGTTGGACTGTTACTAGTAGTTTGGACCTTGTCGATACCCGATGAACAATCTGTCCGCGTCTTAGCTTTTGTTTGAGCTTGTAAGTTTTTAGGACGGGTTTTGGTGTTCGTCTTCACGGTATTGCGCCCCTGAGTATTAGTTGTGCAGGCAATTGGATTTGCTTGTTTCAAAGAGTTCTGATAGGTGATGATGCTATCTTCCATAGATTTAAATTGCCCGCTTAATTTAGTCAGGTTGTCTTTGCATTCTGCTATATTTTCGTGGCAACGATATACATAAGTAAATATTTCGATTACCTTAAGGCTCATATCCAAAACATGTTCCTTCAAATCCTTAATCTCTAATGCAATGTTGCTTATGTCAACGGGGAAGTCACTCTTACTGTTTGTAGTTGGTGCTTTTCTTAATGTTATGTTTGAGGCGCGGGCAGACTGCGGGGTGCCAACTCTAATCTCCGAGTTGTTGCCACCCTTTTTTGAGGCACAACGACATTCAGGGCAAGTCCAGACAGATCTCTCATCTAGTGTCAATTTTTGGTTGTTGCAAAGATAGTGATACAGCTTTCCACACTGTTCAATCATACACTGAAGATATTCTTCACCAGGCTTTAAATCATCATTACACGCAGAACACTTCATTTCGGTACAATGTGCTTGTTAGCAAATGCAAAAGTAGTACACAAAATATATTTCCTCCCTGAGGCAACGCTGCGTAGGTACAAACCGTTGCGCCGTCTACGTTGCTTGATCTATACTACGACCGCTCAACTCAGTCACGGGGCACTAGCGCACGCCGAAAAGCTCCTTACGCCGACCGCACAACCGTGCGAGTGGCGTGCGCTCCGTGTTAATTGACTTGTCATGCAACCAACGGTCCAACACACGTATTTAAAATGTCACTTTTTTCTTCACTGAATTTTGATAGTTTAACACTTTATTTGTTAAGTTTAGATAAGCACTTATTTGCACAAGATTCAATGTGAGATGTTTAACTATGATTTTGAAAGAAAACGGTTAAAATACACCGAAATGATTAAATAATACTAAGATCAATGACAAACATATGTTACCCGTACGAGCACTTGTACACACACACTACATATATACTTTTATTTTTGTAAATACATACATATTATACATAGAAACATCCAGACCAAGACAAACATCCATGTTCATGCACACATATGTTTGATTTATGCAGGAATCGAACCCGCGATCTCAGGCGTGGCAGTCGGTTACACTAACTTCTACGCCATCAAGTCGTCAAATATTAGGAAACTGATAATAATAATAATAAATAACGTTTATTTCATAAAATTTATACAGTCTATGTGAAGTCTCTGATACCTGGGTTAAATGTTAAACCTGTGTTACAGGAATCATTGCCCTCTCCCTTACTTAGGTACACTTATAATCTTATGTAATAAGGTCATCATCAATTAGATACAAGATAAAAAAAAAATAGAAAAAAGAAAATAATAAGAAAGCACCTGGAAAAATAGGAACGAGTACAATAGTGTAAGATTTTAAACTTAACTTATGTTTGTGAGGGCGTGTGAGGGTGTGTGAGTGTGTGTTTCTATGTGCATGTACTATCAAATTGAGCGACGGTTGACCATTTCAGAAAAAAATTCGCTTACACATGTTGATTGTAAGTGACTCCGCCCTTAAAAAAACCCTTGTAAAAAAACTCAAACAAGTGTTGGCCTGCTATGCGATTTTAACCATAGGTGTGGTCAACCGTCGCTCAAGTCGATAGTACCTATGTCTACTTGTATAGGTGTGTGTTTCTGTGTGTATGTGAATGAATTTCTATGCGTTACAAGATCTTCAAGATCTTAAAAGTGGATATAATGACGAGAATAGAAAAGGGTATGTTAAGTTGGTTTGGGCATGTAGAAAGAATGGACGAGAACAGACTGACTAAGAAAGTTTATAAGGCTAGTGTGAATGGAACAGTCGCAAGGTGAAGACCTAGGCGAACGTTTCCTGATCAGATCGGATACATTCTGGATAAGGGCCAGGTTAAGAGCACCTTAAACCGGCGAGCGTGTATGAGGAATGTTATGAAAGTGAATGAAGCCAGATAAGTGTCAGTATCGTAGCAAATGGAAATCCGTAGTCTCTGCCTACCCCTCTGGGAAACAGGCGTGAATTTATGTATGTAAGATCTTAAGAAACTGTTGTTATTATTTGTTCATAATATTGTCTTCTGTTTACGCGAATGTTATTCATTGAAATTAAACTACTATATACGGATTTTATCGCGTTGTTTATTTAACACTCTATTACATAATTTAGAAACTGTTACACTACTATACTATACTATTAAACTTTACTAATTTTAAGCTAATTAAATTATTAAAACTACCAAATCTATTTGTTTTTAAGTTTACACTTTCCCCGACGTTTCGGGTGCTTTTCAGCAGCCATGGTCACGGTCACATGGCTGCTGAAAAGCACCCGAAACGTCGGGGAAAGTGTAAACTTAAAAACAAATAGATTTGGTAGTTTTAATAATTTAATTAGCTTAAAATTAGTAAAGTTTAATAGTACAGTAGGTATAGTAGTGTAACAGTTTCTAAATTATGTAATAGAGTGTTAAATAAACAACGCGATAAAATCCGTATTATTTGTTCAGTATCATCATATTTTAAAGTTGAAACGGATGTGCTTCTCTATGGCGTTTTTATGTTTAAAAACTCTTATTAAAAGCAAGATGTCTAGGATTGTGTCCATTAGACTAGCTTGTCTTATATTTTACATAAGACTAACGACGTGCCCGGCTTCGCACGGGTAGTACAAATGCTTAACAAATTATACAACTAAACCTTCCTCGAGGATCATATTATTTTCTCTTTTAAAAAGACATCTCCCGCACTGGGAAATAATCCTATATCGCGAAGGACTTTACAAAGATTCTAACAACGGACTCGAAGAACTCCCAGTTTCGGGACAATCATTTGTAGATCACACACATTTTTGTCCTGTATGGGATTCGAACCCACAACACTCGGCGAAGTGGCGAGACGACAAATTAAACCTGTCTACGACATCCGTGCAATCACACTGTCTATTGGTGAAAACCGCATGAAAATCCGTTCACTATTATTGTCTTCTGTTTACGCGAATGTTATTCATTGAAATTAAACTACTATATACGGATTTTATCGCGTTGTTGTAGACTGACTGAGACTGAGTCTCCCCGTGACCATGGCTGCTGAAAAGCAACCGAAACGTTGGGGAAAGTGTAAACCAAAAATAAATAGATTTAATAGTTTAAATAATTTTATTAGCTTACGAAATGTGAGTGTGATAAACCTTTGGCTACAACAAGTATCTTAGAAGATATAGAGCTTACAATCCCAGAAGTACTACGCGTAAGTTTAATAATAATAATAACCTCCAAACCGAAGCGCGACGTTCGGTCACGGCGGCTAATCTTTAAGACTGCGCCGAGCACAGAGTTGAGAGTACATTTGTATATAGGAAGATAGAGACGTCACTCAATGCATTGGCGATACTAGCGCTAACTGGTGTTCGGTTCAAGCAACTTTTTCAAATACATACCTATATACATAAATATATATATCTATTTTAATGATGTAGTGATTTTATGTGAATTTTCAGGCTAGCGAAGTTTATAGTTAGGTATGTGTATACTTAACTATAAAATTCGCTAGCCTGTACATTCACTTAAAAATGAAAACCAAGATCAGGGCAAGTATGGACATAAAACAAGGTCTTAAGTCTATTAATTAATCAAGAGAGATTATGATTGATATAACGGAATGATAAAATGTCAAATTTGACAACAGCTTTATCTATGTGACAGGTCCGAATCGTTCGAAAATAAATAACATTAATTAACTAGAGTAAGCGGTAACTTTAGAACTTCGTTTTTAAAACAAAATTATTGTTTGATAATAGTTTTATGTATTAAGAGCTAAAAATTGTGTATTTAAAAAATTGGTAATAAAGTAAAATTTTCAAAAACTGATTTCCCCGTCATCTAGCGGTTGTCACATGCAACTTTCAGAGTATAATACAACTACGTTGTTTTGCCATAAAAATATGTTTTGACCAAAAGATTTAAAAAACTGTTAGGGGTGGACAACCCTTATCACTAAGGGGTATGAAACAGATAGTAGCCGATTCTCAGACCTACTAAATATGCATATAAAATTTCATAAAAATCGGTCAAGCCGTTTCGGAGGAGTATGGCAACTAACATTGTGACACGAGAATTTTATATATAAGATGAGGAAACCTGCATGTCGTTCTACATTAGGGATGTTACGGAAGTGGTTATATCGGAACCGATTCGGAAGCGGAGCTTTTTATTTGGTTTGTCGGAATCGGAACCGAACTCGGAATCGGAATCCGAGGCGGAGACAAAAGAGAGATGTGTTAAAGGTAGGTCTAAGAAAATAGAATTACACACATTTTCCATCAGTTCTATGATTATTAGTTCAAAAAATAATACAGGTAGGTTATACCTGGGTGTTGAAAATAAAAACAATCGAATTTAAAATCTTTATCATCACTAGTGCCTTGTCAAATTAAGTAATAACTGTAAAATCCGTGCGAATAATTGCCAGAGATTAAAATAAAAATGATTAGGGGAAACCTGTTGCACCTTGGACAGTTTTTTACATTTCTGATTTTAATTGCTATTTGACGTACTGTACACAAACTATATTACAGGCGCGGGGGGAGGGAGGTTCCCCGCGTGACAAGTATAAACCTGTCTGTACGCGCTGATCGCTGGGCACCGCCACCGCGCTGCTATGCATCGACCTCCGATATAACTTCCGATTTCAATTGATGCCCTTGAAAATGACACCTCCACCCCCAAGCATATAGCTCTAGCGGCCCCCCCTCTGACCGGCCGACCAAGGCAAGCCAGAGTTGAGAGTCCTACGGGCGCTCTTGAAGTTCCACCCCGGCCAACCAGTAACGGCAAGCCGGGGACGAGGCCCTAACCAACTCTCTGAGGCATTCAGGACCGCAGTGTCGCCATTCACATTCAGCCCGCCACAAGCTGCCCTGCGGTTTGTGCGCTTTTATTTAACCTGGTGATACATTTTTTGTTTATATCACAAGGCGAAGGTGGTAGTTTAAAAGCTAGTGTACTGTGCCCTCCGATATCGCGTTAGTCTCATGATGAGATAACGACTGCCCAGACCCCAGAGGGGTTTATTATTATTATTATGTATGTAAAAAATCAATACCAAACTACGAAACCAAAAACTGTTCGTTGTTTTGTATAGTAATATCAAGAAATTCACGCGGGCTTGCCACGTGACATCTGTTTACTGTTCGCTGTGTATTTGAAGTCATATCGCGAAGATACAACGCTGTTATAGCCCCGTACATATAGAAACGTCTACACTGTTAAATTATCTGTTAATAGACGAGAACTTTCTAGAAAACTTCTAGCAATTTCCAAAGATTTTTTTAACTGCACGATTGATGTACTGGCTTAATTGTTCGCCTCTCCACTGCTACTGCGCCGAGTGTTGTGTGTTCGAATCCCGCGCGAGGCAAAAATTTGTGTGATCCACAAATGGTTGTTCCGAGTCTGTGTGTCCTTTGTGTCCGTTGTTTGAATGTTTGTAAAGTCCCCCGCGACACCGAGATCATTCTTAGTGCGAGAAAACAAAAGGAAAAATATAATCGTAAAGTCAATAGTGTGTTGTGAGATCGAACTGGAGACCTTTGGATGGCAGTCGACCGGTCTTACCACTGTGCTATCGGTGCACTCTTGTATATATGTATGACTACCTGTTACTCGCGACGTCGTCCGCGTAGAATTGAACAAAAAAGTGACTGTTTACTTCGCAGAGATTTTTTTCTAAACTAAAATTAATAGCCTAGGTTACTCCTTATAACATCGGCTATCTGCCAGTGAAAGTCCCGTCAAAATCGGTCCAGCCGTTTCAGAGATTAGCCAGAGAAACAAACAGCTAGACAAACTCCATTTGCTACGATCCTGCCACTCTTCTCTGGCTTCATTCACTTTCATCACATTCCTCATACACGTTTGTCGGTTTAAGGTGCTCTTAACCTGGCCTTTGTCCAGAACGTCTCCGATCTGATCGAGAAACGTTCGCCTAGGTCTTCCCCTTGAGACTGTTCCATTCACACTAGCCTTATAAACTTTCATAGTCAGTCTTTTCTCGTCCATTTATTCTACATGTCCAAACCAGCTTACATTCATATGCATTTAGTAAAAAGCTGTTATTCTGACATTACAAACAGACACTTCAATTTTATTTATTTGTATAGATAAGTTATCGGTGCAATAATAATATATGTATTATGTATATATTAGAGTAGTTATCATAAGATGTCAGTATATATCTCCATCATATGTATCAATGACATAAGGAGCGGTGGCGCAGTGGCAGAATGCGACTACTCTGCTTAACATGTTGGGTTCAATTTTCGAGAAGACAAAGTGGGTTTTTATGACAAAATAATAATAATATTCTATCACATACACACAACACTATCTAGCCCAAACTAATCAGAGCTTGTACTATGGGTACTAGACAATGGATAAACATACATATATACTATTTTTTTCGTAAATACATAGTTACATATTATACATAGAAACATCCAGACCAAGACAAACATCCATGTTCATGCACACAAATGTTTGACTTGTGCGGGAATTGAAGTTAATCATGAACTGATTGTGATAATGTTTATTTTTTAGGCATACCAATTACCATTTTAATGTGAATTTAATAAAATAAATAGTCTGTAATGTGTTTTGTAAAGATTTTAAATTATTAAACAAAATAATATATATTATTATTATAGACCTAGGGGTTTATAGGTCAAGATAAAAAGCACGCTTAAAAACCAAGTTGTTATTCACGGTATGTTCCTCACGAAATTTTCCTTCACGTGATTAGATGTAACGAAATATCACAAACATGTTACATACATGTCTAAGACGACCTTTAATTAATAATTAATTATATACTGACGGATTACGTTTACTGATACATAATTAAACACAACTGTGTGTATTATGTAATAACTGTGCTGATACTCATGCGGGGTTAGCGTGAAAGGTTTTTTATTCATAAAAAGCACCTTTTTTATAATAATATTCTATCACATACACGATAGAATATTATTACAACACCATCTAGCCTAATACTATGGGTACTAGACAATGGATAAACATACATATATACTTTATATTTTGTAAATACATACATATTATACATAGAAACACCCAGACCAAGACATCCAAGTCCATGCACACAAATGTTTGATTTGTGCGGGAATTAAACTCGCGACCTCAGGCATGGCAGTCGGTTAAACTAACCACTACGCCATGCGCCAATCATCTCTTCTTCTCACAAAATCGCTGGCACTCTAACAATATATTCTGATATCCATCCGCAAACAAGTCAGTCAGGATTGGCGGACAGGAGAGCGTTGAGAGCAGAAAGCGAGCGCGGTATGGGTGACTTAACGTGCTACGGTGCGACACGGTGGTACGACAAACGACATCTGCCTTCTGTTATTGAGTTAGCGTACCACTGGTCAGTTTCCTCACTCGTCAATTTCACTAATTCACCGGTTTACTCATTAGACAGTTTCGGTAGGTTGACAATTTCACTAATTAGGCATTTTCCTGATTCTTCTGTTTCCTCCTTCGTTTAATACGCATATAACTTCGAAAAATCAGTGATACGTGCCTTGGGATCGAACTCGAGACCTCTGCGTTGCAATTCAATGGTATCTCACTAGATTATCGCTGGCTTTAATAGATCTTTTCATATGTTTTGATGCCCTCTTTATCGATAAGTTTACTATATATTATGTACTTTGATAATCACTGTATAAATAGCGGCGCTATCGTGAGAGCTATTTCTAAATAGCGTGTTAAATCACTGCGATAGCTGCTTATCTCGTTATTTGTTATAACAGCAGGTTAAAGGTCGTATTGTAGCTTAGTCAGTTACGTGTTAGTTCCCATGTATCAGGAGCGATATCATGATACATATGTCTATAATTCTATATCCCCGAAGAGTTGTATGAAATACACATTTCGTTAATATTGTGGTACAGGTATTTACAAATACGGTCGCCAGGTGGTCGAAATTCGACCATAATTAATAATAAATAAAAATAAACTTTATTTCTCTCATCACAAAGGTTCACGTACAAGTGAATTCAATTCAATTCAATTCGTTTATTGCACTCCATAATGTATATACAGGTCTTATAAATGTAGAGAGAACAATTATGGACCCCGTCGGGCACGGCAACATTAGGAGAGAAGAAAGAACGTTCTATTATCATAAAGCATACCTATTGAAATAAATTTTAGACCTTAGAAGATATTTATTTAAATACTCACGTATTACAATTAATAATCTATTATAGTTTATTATTCTTCTTATAGTTTATTAATCTTACAGTAGATAAGCAATAAATAGGTTGTAATAAGGATCCTTTGTGAGAGACTAGAAAAATATATGATCAGGGTTATTCTATACCACCAGTAGAATGTGTGGTTAAAAGGAATTACACGATTTCAAAATCACCCCGTATATAATTGATTTAAATTTTAAGTTTGATCGTTATTTTATTGTCTATAACTATAAGCCTTATAATCAAAATTAAACCATAGTTACGGAGAATTCTACATCAGCCGAACAATACCGAAATACTACGAACGCGATTCGACTGCGTGTTTCAAATGCATGCTTGTGTGCGTGTAGTGTTTTTTCATTAATTTATTGTATGCAATGCATATCTTTATATATATAAATATTCTGTGTGTGTGTTTGTAATTAAACTCCTCCTAAACAGCTGCACCGATTTTCATGAATTTTTTTGTGTGTTCAAGTGGATTTGAGAATCGTTTAGACTTGGTGTTTTTTTTTCGTGTGTACAGCACTACGTCTGTCGGCTCCGCTGGTTTTATATAAATATTAAGATTCGCCACTCCTTCTCCATATAAACTTTAACTTGTGCCAAATTTCATACACCCTCGCTCAATTTTCGTAAAAAGGGGCACAAAGTTTTTGCTTCAACGGCTTATCAAGTAATACAGTTCTTTTTACATAACCGTGAGTGGTCGCCTCGCTAATGCCACTGCGACAGGGTTGTGGTTTCGAATCCCAGACGGGATAAAATTTTGTGTAATCCACAAATGGTTGTTCCAAGTCTTTGTGTCTGTTGTTATAGTTTGCGGTAGTGAATGCAACTGCTGTGTGTGAGGGTCTCGAATTCGATTCCTAGGTCGTGTCAACAAAACTTATTAGGTTTTTGTCAAATAATTCCTTATAGTAGCCCTGTGTTTTTTTCCTTCACCGTTAAAGCGAGCGAAATTTTTATTCTGCTCGTCAAAATGACCACACTTCGCCTGATGGCAAGCGATCATGTGGTCCAAAAGCAGTGGCCTCCACACCATCCTCATAGCAGCTGAGGCGATGTTGAGGTCCCTACCTTGACGACTTAAGAAGGTCCTCTTTCACGGCCCGCTTAAAGAACCCAGGATTGAAGGAAGAAGTAAATTAACTATTTAATACGCACATAACTTAGTCTTGTAAAAGTCAGAGGTTTGATCAGGATCGAACTTGAGACCTCTGCGTTGCAGTCAACAGTCTCTCGCGTACTGTTTATATTCTATTTTTCTTTACCTACTTTCTTTATTAAACCATTGACTGCCGAAGTTAATCGTCAAACCACAATCAGTGGTCACAATACAAATGGTCTGTTACGTAATACTTCGTATATGGCTTCACGGATACCAATTTATAGAAGGATATTGCGTCGATAGGCACCACTTACATTTATATAGTAGATTCTCGCTGGTTTCAGCATGAATGGGCCGGATCGACCGGGGTAGTACTACCCTCTCACAGAATACCGGCGTGAAGTAACGGTACCCGTACTGTTGCGTTTCGTATCGGTGAGTGAGAGCCGGAGGCCCAGTTACCCCGATCCTTTTCCTATCCTTTCCTTTGTCCTTTCCCTCTTTCATTATTTTTTAAAGGGCTGGCAACGCACTTGTAGCTCCTTTGAGGTTGCGAGTGTCCGTGGGCGGCGGTAATTGCTTACCATCAGGCGATCCGTCTGCTCGTTTGCAGCCAAATGACATAAAGAAAAATAAAAAAAAGAATCTCCAGGTTCAATAACACAGATTACCAAATAATCTATAAAGTAGAGCTACGTAAAAATACGTAGTCAGCATCTGCCATTATTACCAACTACGTTAAATATTACGTATTTGGCATTCAATGGGTTAAAAATACATTTTTCACACTACGATAAATTCTTGCGTCGCGGAGGAATTTACAAATATCAAACAACGGACACGAGGAACTTAATCCTATAGATATGAGTTGTTATGTTTTTGTCGGCCTCGATGGCGTAATGGTTAGTGTAACCGACTGCTACGCCTGAGGTCGCGGGTTCGATTCCCGCACAAGTCAAACATTTGTGTGCATGAACATGGATATTTGTCTTGGTCTGGGTGTTTCTATGTATAATATGTATGCATTTAAAAAAAAAATATATATATGTATGTTTATCCATTGTCTAGTACCCATAGTACAAGCTCTGCTTAGTTTGGGCTAGATGGTGTTGTGTGTATGTGGTAGAATATTTATTTATTTATGTAGTAATACACATTATATATGTACTTACATCTCAAGTATATGTTCCTGTGTTGATACGATATCACTATGGATACTTTCTATACCGATAATACCTGCATAGTGATAGCTATGATAAGAGATTTCCTTCAATATTTTCTCCTTAGTAATTAATTTTTCTAGTGGGAAACCGTTGGACTGCCACGCAGAGGTCTCGAGTTCGAACCCAAGGCGCGCATCTCTGACATTTCGAAGTTCTATGCGTATTAAATAGTGCTTTAAACGGTGAAGGAAAACATCGTGAGGAAACCTGCATGTCTGAGAGTTCGCCATAATGTTCTCGAAGATATGTGAAGTCTACCAACCCGCACTGGGCCAGCGTGGTGGACTATGGCCTAACCCTTCTCACACTTAGAAGAGGCTTGTGACCAATAGTGGGACAGTGTAATACAGGGCTGATATTATTATTTTTAATTAGGTACTTTTAACCAATCAAGGTTCATGCCAGTCAAATTCACACATAGTTATAAACTGATTTTCTTAATGCTATTAAATATAAATTTATAAACTAACTTCAGTACAAATAGGCTTAGATAATACACTTTGGAACATACCTATATCTAAAGAGTTTAATTTTAATGTTATAATTAATTAATTTACTTGTCTATACTAATATTATAAAGAGGTGCGATTTGATTTTTTGTGTGTTTGTAAGGATTTAACTCAAAAACAACTCACCCGATTTTAAAAGTCTTTCACCGTTTAGTATGTTAGTTAGTAGTAGTTAGTTAAGTTTACTTAGAGTAGCGATAGCTCAGTGGGAGACCATCAGACTGCAATGCAGAGGGTCTCGGGTTCGAATCCACGTCGCGCACCTCTGACTTTCGGAAGTTATATGACTTTTCGAAATGATGTGCGTATTGATTGACAATTATCGCCTGCTCTGTGCCTCGGAGAGCACGTTAAGCCGTCGGTCCCGGCTGCCATGAACATCTATGGCACTCGTTATTGGGGAAGTCGACACACAAGATCCCATTGGGTCGAAGTGCCGTCGGACTGTACTGACTGGCCCCCACGAAAGATAAGATAAGATAGTTAAGTTATATTATTACCAAGTACCTAATGCATATTTCATTTAAAATTGTACTGTCAATAAAAATTTTTTTTACTGCTGGGAATGCTTTGACGCATACTCCTCCGCGAGGGCGGGCGGAGGGGTTATGTCCGACTCACCGGGGTAAAAGAGAAGAGACCTCCCGGAATACCGACTAAACCAACCACGGTGTTCCTCGACAAAATCGCAATCGACGGGGCCGCGCGAATCGCTTTCGCATGCGGTCGCGACCCCGCCGAGGTTTCGGCCCGCCGTATGAATCGGCAGGCCACTACACAACAAGACTAGGCTTTGGTCACGATTTAAGTCTTACTGTCCCCCCTTGTGGGGGGCACTGACACAGGACACAGAGGCGCGCTTGGGAATACGCATTTACTAACCTTATCTACGTTTACGCGAGCGAAGGCACGGGGAAAATCTTGTAATTTATAAATAATTAGCAAACAGTCTTTGAAAAAAATCCAATTATCATTAATTAACAACATACATTAAAAAGAAATTTAAACATTTCAAATAAAGAACACAAAGACCTTGACATTCGAATATTTAAATGTGGAATGCGATAGCGGAGTTCGTTCACACTGATACGTTATCGTGGCGTGTTCTTAATTTAAATTTATTATTTAAAACAAAGTGATTGTGTTCGTCATTTGAATTCTTTGTCATCAGCCAGTGCGCATAGACACAGTCGTTAATACAATGTCACCTTACTTTCCGCACAAGTGTTGCGGATTCGATTTAATTAATATTTATGTATACATTCTTATCATACTAAATGCCATCTAAGTTCAGGTCCTACTTAGAAGGCATATACTATCTAGAAACACTGCTCTACCCGGGATTGAAACCCAAGACCTCACTCTTGACGACATACTTTTTTGTAAATAATTTAATTAAAGAATTGTATGTATTTCTTTGTTTTCCCAAAATAAATATAATAATATAATGTAATATAATATACTCGTATTCTATCACATACACACAACACCATCTAGCTCAAACTAAGCAGAGCTTGTACTATGGGTACTAGACAATGAATAAAATTACATATTATTATATACTTTTTTATTTTTGTCAGTTGATACATATTATACATAGAAACACCCAGACCAAGACAAACGTCCATGTTCATGCACACAAATGTTTGACTTGTGCGGGAATCGAACCCGCGACCTCACGCGTGGCAGTCGGTTACACTAACCACTAGGCGATCGAGGCTTCCCAATAAATAATAATAATAAATCGTTTATTTCTCACCAAAATATTTTTTTTTGTTTTAGCTTTTAGTTTCCATTCTTATGTTTTGTTTCGTTTATTTTTGCATAACCTGGCTCCGTGCGGAGACCTGGTGATCTGTAATACAGGTAATTTTATACCTACCACAGGCACCAGCGATCCTCTACCGAAATACTATTGTTAATGTTTTATATCGCTACTCTGTAACCACGACCCAATGTGTATATCGGTTTTGTTGAGAAATAAACGAATTATTAATAAAAAAAGACACCCGGAAGACATTTCCGAAGAGTTAATTAGAGGTGGATTGCGCTCATATATCGCCAACAATGTTAGGTCCCAAGTTTTGGCTTATTCCGTGTTACTGAAAATATCTTAACGGAAAACTCAATCATATTGTGGTCTGTTCCATTATGATCACTTACGTGATACCTGGGTGTTCATAGGTGACCCCGATAAAATTATTATTTTAGTATGCTAAAATCAATTTCGTATAAATATAACGCAACGCAAATTTATAAATTTTAAAATATTTTAAAACCTACTTAAGTAACTGGGTGGTTATAAGAAAAATAACCACATTAGCCTTCTCTATGCGCCTTAAGCATACCCTCTTGCCATAAGGAGAGGCGAGAGGTTTATGTCCGGCTCTCCCGTACTTCGGGCCTACGGACCAAAACCCCACGGTGTACCTCGCTGCCTTGTAAAGTGGATGGAGATTACCTCAGCGACCCACCCATCAGACTACAACTCCTGGGCTACGCCCCGGCACTACAGAGGGCGCCGGACTGACTTAATGGCTGGCGGACGGGAGATCCCCGTTCTCCCGCCTGCGGCCTCCTTCTGCGAGATGACGTCCTCGCAGAAGGTTGAACTTAACCTATCCGAGTCGGGTTGCTCGGGCTGTTAACCATAATGATGGTATCAGTATACATTAGGTATTTAGACTAACTTTAGAGGCGCTCATAGCCAGTTGCACTCACTGATCGGTAAACGATTAGCGAGGTTAAGCAACGTTGGGTGCGGTCAGTCTATAGCTGGGAGACCGCTTAGTGGTATTTCATCTGAGCGTCTTCGTGCTTCGGAGGGCACGTAAAAAGTCGGTCCCGGTTGTTGTCAAATTGCCAGCAGTCGTTAAGCCATGTCAGAGGCCTACGGGCGGCTTGAACAACTCTTGACAACAGGTTGACCATTAACCACAAGAAAAGAAGAAGAGAGTTTATAAAGTTTGCATTAGTGATATTTATTTGAAGGTGATTTTAGGATACCAAAATAATATTTGTATGGGGTCGCCTATGAACACCCAGGTGATTATATCAATCAAAGTACACTAAAGACACCTATCATCCAGGTGATAATAATGTCCTCCAGACCGAATTTCGGCCACGACGGTCAGTCTTAACGGAGACTGGCCAACTACGCAGGAGATATTATAGTGCACAAGTGTGTGCGCAAACACGTGCTCTCATGATCCGATGTGACGTCACCGACACGACCGGAGAGAGATCAGGCGCAGGACCAACGGCTTTACGTACTTTCCGAGGCACGGGGGTGTCTACCACCGCCAACTTCCTAACTCCGGGCTGCTATTGAGATTTCCTAACTGGAAAACCCAATAACTGTTCGTTGGCCCGACCCGGGATTCGAACCCGAGAATGCGCAGCAAACGTATTCATTACCGCTGCGCCACGGAGGAAGGTGATATCACTTAGGTGATCATAGTGGAATAGACCAACACTTTACCCAAACCGAGAATCGAACCCCGTACCTCTTACACACCAGTCGCATTCACAACCACTGCGCCATTGAGTTACGTGTTTAGGTAGAAACAATCAAGTCACGTTATACTCCCAACATGTGAACCAATAAACTAAAAAAGTGGTTTTTAATCATCAAAACAACTGTCGCTTATCAGACACTCATCACCTCGTGTCGATTATCACGCGCTTATCACGTGCCAGACATCTTATCACTAACGGGAATATTAGACAGACAGTTTTTTTAAATATTGCGTATTATCTGTAGTTGGGGTTGCCAACCGTACTTTATAATAAAGTGTCGTACGTTATTTCGAGCAAACGTACTCTATACTCTATGAAAGCAAACGTCAAAATACTTCATTTTACCTATGACGGCTTTTACAAGAAACAAAAATAAAAGATTCACCAATTCTTTTTAAATAAAAATGTTGTGGCCGACATGCTAGCAGCCGTAGCCTTTGGACGCTTGCAACACCAGAGGCATCACTTGCGCGTTGCCGACCCTGTAGAAACTTATAAAACCATTTTGAAGAACCCCATAGTTCATTTTACAACCGTCCGCAGGAGAAAATTCCTTTGGAATCGCTTGGAACCGGATTTAATAAAATAGCAAATTATTTATCTGTCTTAATATAGCCATGGATTCCGAAGATTTTGTTGACAGATCCTTCAAAATTAATAATTGTTAGATGTTGCCAAAAGCGACAACAAACATAGTAACTAAATAGAATATTTATAATACTTTATTTTCAGAATAGCTGTGCCCGCGGTTTCACCGACGTTTATGATTACTGCGCCGCCCCCGTGGGTCGTAGCGTGATGTTATATAGCCTATAGCCTTCCTCGATAAATAGGCTATCCAACACTGAAAGAATTTTCAATTCGAACCAGTAGTCTCTGAGATTAGTACGTTCAACGAACAAACAAATAAACAAACTCTTCTAATATGCCGAAGGCAAATTGGCAAATCGTTCAATTGTCGGGGCTCTTATTTCTGGGTGGTCACAAAAAAAATAACCACGAAGGCTACGGTGGTGATTCTGAAGATTTTGTTGACAGATTCCTTCAAAATTAATAATCGTTAGATGTTGCTAGAAGCAACAAAAAACAATATTAACAAAATAACAGAATATTTATAATACTTTATTTTCATGGGTGACCAGTCGTCGGCAACATGTCGCGGTTGGCACTAGTGTTGATTTCAGCTGTTTTTCACGTCTCCATTTGACAACATTTGATGCTCAACTACATGTTGCACGGAAACAAACAACGAGCCGCGTGTCATGTCACGCGCCAGCTGGCAACGTCGCGCGTTGATGCGCAATGTTGCCAGTCTTGATGAATGTCACGTGTTGTGCGTTTAGTGGATCCGAGGCTTTATTATTAAGCCTCGTATCCACTAGTCAACAATTGCCGTTGAAATCAACACTAGTTCCTCTCGCGACAAGTTGTCGACGACTGATGCGAGTAGACATGGGTAACTCAGCGAAAATCCTTGCGTTAACTCAGTAACTCAGGCGCAGTTAACTGCGCCGGCTCATTGCGTTAACTCAAAATTGCGCACAAAATGAAAACACGCCGTATGAGCAACGAAGTGCGCGCCATCTGCACGCCGCGCTCACAGGTTCTTAGCACAAACACTGTAAAATGAAATCTAGAAAATAAAGATTATCTAGTTATAACTCCATTTACATTTCACGGAGTTGCAGTTTATAAAAATGATATTCAAATTTGCCCGGCCTGCGTTGTGCGCCATGCATTTTGAAGAAGTGAGTTAACACATCCAGCGTAGTGAACTGAGTTGGCGCAATTGCGCGGCGCAGCGCAGTGTTACACATCTCTAGTTGCGAGCGAAATCATGTGTAGAGTGTAGACAGACAACGTTGCTAAACAAAAGTTCCGCGCTAACTTTCAACACGTTGAGCAACATGTTGTGCAACATGTCGTGCGTCATATGTTGTCTAGTGGATACAAGGCTTAATAATCAAATTCACATTCGCATTTATAATATTAATAAGGATGTCTCCGCAGACGGCCTAGTTTAAGTAGCCACCTCGCCGCTGCTACTGTGTTGACCGTGGGTTCGTTTCCCATACGAGGCAAATTTGTGTGACTGGATCTCTATGTTCTTAGTATCTGTTTTTCCAATGTGTTTATAGTTTTAATGTGTGTATTAACAAAAAAATTGTGTGATCCTTAAATTGGAGTGCCGAGTATGGATGTTCTTTGTGTCTGTTGTTAAAATGTTTGTAAAGTCCCCGCAACACAGGAATTATTCCTAGTGCGGGCGTTTTCTTAAAAAGAAAGAGTGTGTTATTCTAAAAGGACAATTCCCGCTCAAATAATCGTACCTATGTCGCGTGGGAATTAACAAACATTTTGAATATGATGTTCGTTATTGTAAACATTTTATACATACATACATACATAAATTCACGCCTGTTTCCCAGAGGGGTAGGCAGAGACTACGGATTTCCATTTGCTACGATCCCGACACACTTCTCTGGCTTCATTCACTTTCATAACATTCCACATACACGCTCGCCGGTTTAAGGTGCTCTTAACCTGGCCTTTATCCAGAACGTCTCCGATCTGATCAAGAAACGTTCGCCTAGGTCTTTTACTTAAACATTTTATATGATAGATTTATTTGTAATGTAACAAAGAAAGAAAGATAAACGATTTATTTGAATCTCCGTACATACATAATTTTAAAAGATAATAATAATAAATACAATTAAACAGAAGGTGGTACATGGAGATCAACTGAGGCAGCTGTATCAGCTATTGTTGCAGTATAGACTACAGCGCTGGTATTCTCGCAGGACTACGAACAATAATTTATTACAAATCAATGCATAAGATAATAAAACATACATAAAATGGGGTTAAATAATAAATATTCAGTGTGTATAATAAACCCTGTCCGATCCTTAAAGGTGTTATACAGTAGCTTATTACTTTATAAAAATCGATCAAAAAAGTTACCCCAGTAAATTTAATTTATTTAAAATAATACGTTAATAGATTACCCATGGCAACATCGACTACTTATTAATCATAATACATAGGTATCACTAAAGTTCATAAACGTTCACCGATGCCGCGCCGCGCTATGCCGCGCCTACCTACGCCTTAGAAAATGACGCCAAAAGTATACCCCGCTCCGCGTCCTAGTCAAGTGTTGCTAGACTGTGCGAAATTTCAGTAATTTAAGGATAAAAATGCTGATCAATACTGTACTTAAAATTATTATGAAGACTTTTTACGACGATATGGTTTTTTGTTATTTTTCATAGCATATTTTTGTTAAGACAGAAACAAGCCCGGAAAGGGAATTAATCGAATTCTGTTAATCGGAAAGGGTTTATACACACTGTATACATTCAACAATATCAGTTATAATATATTCATACATGTATGTACATTGAGTCAATAATAATTACCTAATGGTAAACGTGAATATGAAGACTACCTACAGGAAATAGGTCACAGGCCTAGCCTAGTGTAGGAAGACATTGGCAAAACAAAACATTATATTCTTTAGTTATAGGTATTATAAAGGATAGTATTTAACTGTTCCTCAATTTATTGCCTTTGTTCCACCAAAAATACTAATTGCCCAACAAAATATGCTTACCAAAAATAATAATTGCACATCAAAATATGCTAACCAAAAATACTAATTTCACATCAAAATATACTTACCAAAAATACTAATTTCACATCAAAATATACTTACCAAAAATACTAATTGCACATCAAAATATGCTTACAAAAAATACTAATTGCACATCAAAATATGCTTACCAAAAATACTAATTGCACATCAAAATATGCTTACCAAAAATACTAATTGCACATCAAAATATACTTACCAAAAATACTAATTGCACAGCAAAATATGCTTACCAAAAACACTAATTGCACAGCAAAATATGCTTACCAAAAATACTAATTGCATATCAAAATATGCTTACCAAAAATACTAATAATTGCACATCAAAATATGCTTACCAAAAATACTAATTGCACAGCAAAATATGCTTACCAAAAATACTAATTGCACATCAAAATATGCTTACCAAAAATACTAATTGCACAGCAAAATATATTCAAAGAGATCAAACTAAGTCGACGGAGGGTGTGTGAAAGTGTCAAATAAACAACGCGATAAAATCCGTATATAGTAGTGTAATTTCAAAGTATAGATTTATATTTAAGAATAAGAAGAAGAAATAAAAAAGAGGCGCTCATAGCCAGTTGCACTCACTGATCGGTAAACGATTAGCGAGGTTAAGCAACGTTGGGTGCGGTCAGTCTATAGATGGGTGACCGCTTAGTGGTATTTCTTCTGAGCGTCTCCGTGCTTCGGAGGGCACGTAAAAAGTCGATCCCGGTTGTTGCCACATTGACAGCAGTCGTTAAGCCACGTCAGAGGCCTACGACGAAAAGGCTTGAACAACTCTTGACAACAGGTTGGACACTAACCACACGAAAAGAAGAAGAAGATATTTAAGAATGTGTATTTCTTTATGTGGTAAATAAATAATGTATGACTATTCAAACAATGGGCCCCAAAAACACCCATATGTTTCTGCCCTTCCCGTCAACAGATACAGAAATCAGACTTAAAATGTCTAGACATAAGGAAAATAAGCCATATTTTTATATATTTCACTATTGATATCACTGTTAGAATTAACCCGTGTTGAATACCTACAGAGTTAATTGAGTGGAATTATTTTTTAATACTGAGTTTATCAGCGTTTCGCTAAAGGTTATCAAGCCGCTTGAAAACACTAGACTTACACCCGTTTTCTAAAAGGCTAATCAACCAATAGCAAATGTATTTTTAGTTTTTAAATTCATCCCGCACTTGGAATAATTCGTGTGTCGCGGGGGACTCTACAAACATTCAAACAACGGACACAAAGAACATCCAGAATCGGAACAACCATTTGTGGATCACACAAAGTTTTGTCTCGGGATTCGAACCCACAACACTCGGCACAATGGCAGTGGCGAGGTGACCACCTAAACCCAATGACGTAATATAAATAGACGCGTCATGCATGAACATCGCGGCACTCGAAAACAGCGTAAATACATGTAGACAATAGACAGGTACTTAGACGCACGAAGAAAGGAAAAGAAAATTAAATGTTTACGGAATTCCTGTTGTTAGAGAGAAATAAATATATTTCTTTAATTACGTTGTCATTCTATGGTGCATGCTTATTGGCCGAGCGCGAACACGTGACTTACCTCAGGCGCCAGCCGCCATTAGAAGGCATAAAAAAAACTCTCTTGATACTTATGCACGAAATGATACTTTTTATCTTTCACAGTTGCAGTATAATTTTTAAATTTCCTAAAAACACAGGAAGGCTATTTTTTTGTTGTTGAGGAATTTAGTCACTTAAGTTATTTTAATGTCACGTCCTCCCGCGGCACTGGTTGGTACGTGACTAAATGAACTTCTGGTATACCTTGCATTCATGTTGCCACTATAGAGCGCGGGTAACGTATCTGTAGTTTATATATCATTGCCTAAACCTCTACGCCATCAGTGTCGTGGTTTCGAATCCCACACGGAACAAAAAATGTATAATCCATAAATGACAAGCATAAGTGTATACACTTATATGTATTTACAAATCTTATTCGCACGCGTTACGATAGCCTAGTGGGAGACCATTGGACTGCTACGCAGAGGTCTCCAGTTCGAATCCAAGGCGCATCTCTCACTTTTCGAAGTTATAAGCGTATTAAATAGTTAATTATCGCTCGCTTTAACGGTGAAGGAAAACATCGTGAGGAAACCTGCATGTCTGATCTTCTTCTCCCTAGCCTTTATTATGCCCAAGTCACTTGGGGTCGGCTTTTCTAGTCTAACCGGATTTGACTGTATATCAGTTTTTATACGGAGCGGCTGCCACCTGACCTCTGCAACTCGAAGGCTAACGATACCCTAAGGCTAGACCAGTGTCAGGATATTATAGGGCACTGACTTCCCAATAACGAGTCCCATAGATGTTCATGGCAGCCGAGACCGACGGCTTAACGTGCTCTCCGAGGCACGGAGCAGGCGATAATTGTCATACAATACGCACATCATTTTGAAAAGTCATATAACTTCCGAAAGTCAGAGGTGTGCGACGTGGGTTCGAACCCGAGACCCTCTGCATTGAAGTCTGTTGCTTTCCTCACTGAGCTATCGCTGCTTGCATAAACCTTCATGTCTGATAGTCATACATAATGTTCTCAAAGATATGTGAAGTCTTTCAAGTGGTGGACCATAGTCTAACCCTTGTCACATTGACAATAGGCCCGTGGCCAGCAGTGGAACAGTTTACAGGGACGATATTATTATATTTTAAAATCGCAACATTGTATCACAATGGTCTGATCTTAATAGGTAATATGAATAAACAAAGCCCACGCATGGGGTAAAAATCAAACAAATCAATTTATCAACCATTTTCCCTAATTTCATCATAGAATGCTTGTAAACAGTTATAAGCCTAAACAATGACGTATTAGAAAAACACATTGTTTTGAATTCAATAGTTTTAAGTTATTATATCTAGTCACGTATATAGGAAATTCTTATACAGTTTGGTTTATTAGGGATGCAATGCCCGTTCCCGTAGGAATTTCTGGATAAAAAGTATTCAAAAACACAGTTATATAGATATGCAACATTGTTTGAAAATTTCAAGTCAATCGATAGGCTTCATTTCGAGTTATGCTGACACAAACATGCCTACAGTAATTACATTTTTATATCAAAAGAGGGAAAATTTGTACTTTTATTTGTAATGAAATAACTCAAAAACTACGGGACCTATTTTATTAATTCTTTCACCGTTAGAAAGCTTCTTTCTCGTATTGCCATCCCATCAGACAATAAGAGTGTGGGAATAGAAAGAGCACTTGTGTTTGCGCACATATTTGTAGGTACTACACTATAATATCCCCTGCCCATATGGCTAATCTCCGTTAAGAAAAGCAGTCGTGATCGAAATTCGGTCTAGAGGAATTTAATAAACTAGTCAACAAAAGACTGATCAAGACCATGTATACGGCAAATGTGAATGGGATAGCCTGGAAGAGAAACCGCGGCAAATGTTCTCTGATCGTCATGTCAATATTGCAAGTGATTTACCTGTCAATAGTATTGTCAATTGATCTTACTGGTGACTAGTTTTTTGCCCGCGGCGTCGCCTAAAGGCACCTTACGTTCTATTCCGTTCCCCTGAAAATGTGTATGTGAAATTTCATGATAATCGGTCGAGTAGTTAAGGCGTGGAAACGTAACAAACTTATAAACAAACTCACATTCATAATAATAATAATACTTCATAGATTTTATATTTTAAATGTGTTTCTTTTTATTATAAAAATACATATTTAAAAAAACCAACCAATGTACCAAGTAAGAATAACGTTGTATATCTCCTTCATATGTATCAATGACATAAGGAACGGTGGCGTAGTGCGTAGCAAACTTTAAAGATATCATAGTAAAAGTGATACAACATTTAAATAAATGCATTAAGAACAATAAATTATAAAATACCAAATCAAAAATTATATCAAATCAACCATGACCACCCGCACCAGGGTACCTGTCCTACGGGCAGTTCACAATTATTATGATACTAGCTGCCTTTTGCATTGCTGCTCCGCCCCTATTAGTCGTAGCGTGATGTTATATAGACTATAGCCTTCCTCGATAAATGGGCTATCTTACACTAAGAGAATTTTTTAATTAGAACCAGTAGTTCCTGAGATACGCGCGTTCAAGCAAACAAACAAACAAACTCTTCAGGTTTATAATATTAGTATAGATTAAACAATTTATTTATGAATTTGCTATTAATTATTTATAATTTTAGTTAAATCGGTATTCTATATATTGAGTTGTAGTAAACGCAAAATCTTAAAGCTTAATTTCAAGTTTAAGCTTGTTAATTACACTTGTAATAGATCAAATTTCAATGACGCCGGCCTACTCACTCGAAGACTAACAATGCACACAAGTGTGTGCGCAAACGCAAGTGCACGCTCTGTTCCCTCACTGTGTTCCTTCACTAAACTGATAAAACGGCAAGCGACACTACTAAAACCTTAAAATAATTTTGCTCCAATCCGAGATTCAAAACTATTTCATCATCTAATTTTTATTTTGTCTCGCACTTAGCCATTTTATTTTAACCCATCCATTTCTAATGTCATCTCTGACGTCCTTACCCCTGACATTGCAATGCGCATTATAAATATACGTCTAGACTCGTAATTGGCGCGTTACTGTCAGAGATGTGCCAAACGCATGCCAGGCGTAAAGAAAGTGGTTGGCATTCATTGGCATGTTTAAATAAACAATGTCTTATGACACCTCAAACTGATATAAAGGATAAATCCACGGCTTTCTAAAAACCTCTTTTACTTCGAATATATCCTGTTTCGCGGGTAGGGTTACTATATTTCAGGATTTGTCCCGAGATTTCAGGAATTTTGGACTTTTGTCAGGATTGCGGCTGGATTTTGCAATTCTCATGAAATCTCAGAATTTTGGAATTTTCAATAAAATGCAGCTTATACTTTAAAGATTTCTTTAATAAATTAATTTGATTTTAAGTGTGTTCTGTGATAATGAATGCGATGGAAACTAGATTAATATTGTTTTGAGAGAAAATTCTCAAACTGTAATAAAATCTCAGGATTTTTCAATGGAAATCAGGCCTTTTCTTCGGACTTTTGATTTTTTCATCGGGTACTTTTCTCGCGGGACTTTACAAACATTAAAAAAACTGACACAAAGAACGACCAGACTCGGAACAACCATTGGTCCACCCTCCACAACAATTTTTTTGTCCCGTGTACAATACTCGGTGCACTGATATGGCGTAGTGGTTTTAATGATGCTCAGCGGACATGTGTTACAGGTTCGATAAAACGTGTCTCTCGGCAATCCAAACTAATATTATAAATGCGAATGTGAGTTTGTTTGTTACTCTTTCACGCCTTAACTACTCGGCCGATCATCATGAAATTTCGCATACACGTTGTCAGGGGAACAAAAAAGGACACACGCCTTTTATCCAGAAAAAGCACTGTTACAAGTACAAACTAAAGCTTCTTAAGGATATTACGCTCTAATATATTGTTCTGATTCACTAATTTTATAACCACATTAGTACAAATAAGATAAATAAGTAAATAAATTAATTTTTATTATTACTAGCGACCCTGAGAACCCTCTGAGCAGCGATAGCTCAGTGGGGAGACCAACAGACTGCAATGCAGAGGGTCTCGGGTTTCGAACCCACGTCGCGCACCTCTGACTTTCGGAGGTTATATGACTTTTCGAAATTATGTGCGTATTGATTGACAATTATCGCCTGCTCCGTGCCTCGGAGAGCACGTTAAGCCATCGGTCCCACCTGTCATGAACATCTATGGCAGTCGTTATTGGGGAAGTCAACATAAGATCCCATAGAGGTGAAGTGTCGCCGGTCTGTACTGACTGGCCCCAACACAAGATAAGATAAGATAAGGATAACTGTTGGTGAATCAAATAAATAAATATACATTTTGCCAGATATGGTATTAATCCCACGTAATAAGGGGTCTATTGACGTTAATTTCTTTACAAACTCAGTATAATTTTGACTCAGTATCATTTAGTACCTAATCTTGCCCCCACACAGGGTTAAGATACTAGCGACCCGTCCCGGCTTCGAACAAGTAGTAAAAAACATGAACAAATTATACACTTAAACTTGCCTTGTGAATCACTCTGTCTATTGGTAAAAACCGCATGAAATTCCATTCGTTCGTTTTTGAGTCACTTTTGCGATTTAAAAGACTTTCTTGCCTGATTTTCACGACAGATTACCCATGTTCATATTATATTTGTTTAATATATAATTTAATAGACATATTATATAAGAAATATTTAAACATTTCTATAAAAACAAAAACTTATGACTGATTTTTATGTACGTTTAACTGAATTTGAAAAGTTCGTTTATTCGATAAATCTATACTAATATACATATATATAAATATTATACATAAAGCTAAAGAGTTTTTTTGTTTGGTTGAACGCGCTAATCTCAGGAACTACTGGTTCGAATGTAAAAATTCGTTTAGTGTTGGATAGCCTATTTATCGAGGAAGGCTATATAACATCATACACCAATAAGAACGGAGCATCAATGAAAATTGCAAAAGCGGAAATAATTCTTGTATGTGACGCAGACGAAATTGCACGTGTCAGGTGGTAAACGAATAAACTAACTTTGATGCAATGCAAGCAATGATTTTATACACAGAAAAGAAACAGATAGAAGTTTTTTACTTTGCAGCAGTTTGTTAAAAAATAAGGAATTAGTTCAGTTCGCAACACATCATTACATGTTGCACAGTTCCCTGGCTACACCACACTGCTGAACGTTGGGTAACGAGTTTTTCAGTCGTCCGTGCGTGTTTCGCACCTACTTCAGTAATAAAGTTACGAAAACTACTGGTCGAATAGTGGTCGAAATTCTACCGTAATCTATTTTAATTACTCTTGTTCTGTTCTAGATATAAACTAGTCCACTGCTGGGCATGAGCATTTAAGTACTCTAAGGGCTTGCTCCACTACCTCCAAATAACATTTATCTATAAGATAAAAGTCTCGCCATCTCTCTTCTGTAACTTAACAAGAGTTAGACAGCATGCGATTTATCTTTCGGATAATTTTTACTTATTAGTTATGGGACTGGCCATAAACATAATCAAAAACTGAGAAAGGTTAAGCTAATTTATTGAAGTGAAAACTTCTTTAGGTGCGTTGAGCATTATGGGTAAACAAAAATCATGGAACTCGCGTCATCGTCAACGAACGCTTTCCATGAGCTATACAGGGTGATTTTGAAATCGTGTAATTCCTTTTAACCACGCATTCTAGACCGAATTTCGGTCACGGCGGCCAATCTTAACGGAGACTGGCCATCTGCGCAGGAGATATTATAGTGCACAAGCGTGTGCGCAAACACAAGTGCACTCTCTGTTCTCTAACTCTCATGATCCGATGGGACGGTAATCCGACACGATCGGAGAGAGATCAGGCGCAGGACCAACGGCTTTACGTGCTTTCCGAGGCACGAGGGTGTCTAACACCGCCAACTTCCTAACTCCGGGCCGCTATTGAGATTCCTTAACAGAAAAACCCAATAACTTTATGTAGACCCGACCCGGGATTCGAACCCGAGACCTCATGCACAGCAGTCGCATTCACTACCGCTGCGCCGCGGAGGCAGTTCTTAGTAGCTATATGTATACTGTGTATATATGTGTACGTTTTGGGTGAACAAAAATTGTGAAACTCGCGTCATCGTCACCGCACGCTAGTTACTTAGTTTTCACTTCTATCGGTAGTCCCCAAGACTGCATTTCTTTTTTAATTTTATTGTTTAAAAAAGCAACTCCTGCTCTTTTAATAAGGCATGTATAACGGTGGACTTTACAAACATTGAAACAACGGACACAAAGAACATCCAGACTCGGTACAACCATTTGTAGATCACACAAATTTTTGTCCCGTGTGGGATTCGAACCCACAACACTCGCCACATTAGCAGTGGCCAGGCTTCTCTCAAACCACTACGACATCCGTGTAGTGGTCGAAATTCGACAGTAAACAATTTATTCTTGATCCATTTAGTTATAGAAGGGTTTACAAGATGATTTTAGAATATTCGTTCCGTATTCGTCCCTGATGTTTCGTACCAAGTTTGTTCCAAATTTTTTTCCTGAAATGCCCCTAAATTTAAATAAATATATATCTTTTTAATGTAATTCCTCTTTCGTCCCAGATTATGTTCCTTTTTTGTCCCTCTTTTTTTGTATGGAGTTTTTGTCGTACCCTCAGCCGAAAAATATTTTAAAATATACATATATAATGAACACTACGCGCCGCCGTCTCGGGCCTGCTTCTACATGGACGTCAGACTGCCCTAGTCTGTCGCCCCAGGTCAGCGTTCATGGGGGCCGGAGATCGTTTAGCGCCCTTCGGCGCCCGGTACGTCTATTGCGGGCCGGGAGGCTGGTGTTCGCCTCCCTTTCCTTTTCCGCCACCTCCTTAGCGAACATTACTACCTCGCAGTAAGAGACGGCGGGTACCCATGCGCTCTCGCTCGCGGCCATAGACTACTATGGCCGGTAGCGAAAGACGTTCCACCCCGACTGCCGCGATGAGTTCATGGCGCTCTTCCGCCCAGGCTAGGCACTCATCCAGCGTATGCTGCGCTATGTCCTCGCGGCGGTCTCCACAGTGATGGCACCGGAACGTCTTTTTTCTTCTGATACGACACAGGTACTTGCCGAAGCACCCGTGCCCCGAGAGTACCTGTGTCAGCCGACATGATAGGGCACCATATCGTCTCTCCAGCCACTCCTCCATAATGGGTCTTACCGCTGCTATCGCGACGTGGACTATCTCCCACAAGCTTTTTTTTTTTGATACCCAGGAAAAATGCTTGAGCACTACCCGCCGGCTAGGGGACGGCACCGGCGGGGCGTGTGGGACTCACCAGCCGAGTGCTGAATATACCCACTAAAAAACCTGGGGTGTTCCCTCTCTCACCCAATGGAGGGGGCCAGTTGGGAGTCTGAAGAGATTCATCCATAGCAGGCCTCCCCATTCCTCCACTAGCCTTTTTTTTTTTTTTTTTTTGATTCCCAGGAAAAAATGCTTGATGCACTACCCGCCGGCTAGGGGACGGCACCGGCGGGGCGTGTGGGACTCACCAGCCTAGTGCTGGGATACCCACTAAAAATACCTGGGGTGTTCCCTCTCCCACCCAATGGGGGGGGCCAGTTGGGAGTCTAAAAAGATTCATCCATAGCAGGCCCCCCCGTGTGGGTGCCGGCCGGGTCAATCGGACCCGACCTCCTCTCGTCCCCGGGGGAGAGCGTTTCACTGCTCTCCCCTTTCGACGTTAGAAGGCGCGCGGGAACACCGCGCGCGCCCTCTGTATTCCTCCACTAGCCTATCACAAAATCTATACTAATATTATAAAGCTAAAGAGTTTGTTTGGTTGAACGCGCTAATCTCAGGAACTACTGGGTCGAATCGAAAAATTATTTTAATATTGGATAGCTTGTTTATCGAGGAAGGCTATATAGGCTATATAACATCACGCTACGACCCACGAGGGCGGCGCAGTAATAATAAACGCGGATGAAACCGCGGGCACAGCTAGTCACTATATAATAAACACATATTCATACGTTATTAACCTTAGACATACACACACCTCTTTTCACGCATCAACCACGATGAATCGTATGATATAATTAATAATCAGCTACTATAATTAACTATATAGTATTATATATACGGGCAGTGCCATGATACGACATCGAACCACGTAAATATTGGCTTACAGAGCGTGCGTTATCACGCGTCTGCGCCGCGCTGTGTAGTGATCGGCGGTTAGAGTGACAATGCGTAATCTGTGTGGAGGATAATCCCGATAGATGCCGTGATATCGTGATTTAAGGTGTCAAAGATTGTAAAAGTCACATCTTTGAAATTAAATTAATGTGTAGTCGTGTGTTATTTTAATAATAATAATATATATTTATTTTCTCACCACAATATTTACATACGATATTTACATAGTCCAACATATAGAAGGCACATAATACAATTATTATTACACATTTATTATATTGTGGGAGACTGGTGCCTAAGCTAGGCTTGACGCCTGTATTTCAGGACACCAGGACCCCAATCCTACATAAAATACATTTTTATTATGTACTGGAGCATTAAACACATTGTTGTATGATAATAACAATAGTGGTGATTGCGTCTGTTTTGGTTATGTATGTATTTGGGCGCGCGCGTGCGTGCGTGCGTGTGTGTGTGTGTGTGTGTGTGTGCGTGTGTGTGTGTGTACGTGTGTGTGTGTGTGTGTGTGTGCGTGCGAGTACGTGTGTTTGTATGTGTGTGTGTTTTGTTGTATGGGTATGTAAAACGGCAGTAGTAATAACTTTAAACTGGGTTAGTCAGTAGTTTTTCCGTATCATCATAGTTTAATTTTTGTAGCCAAACTGCAACTAATACTACAACACAATACAACAAAATTATTAATCAATTAAATTTTGCCTACGGTAATCTAGATTTTGTTAATCAATTTCTAACCCTTGGAGACAATACTTTTTTCTGGATGAAAGGTACCCTCTGTCCTTTTCTGTACCCTTGACAACGTCTATAAGAAATTACATGATGATCGGTCGAGCAGTTAAGGTATGAAAACGTAATAAACCGACTTACATTCGCATTTTTAATATTAGTTAGGTGTTAAACTAGTAATTCTAAATTGTAACGTTGTGATTAAAAATAGTTGTTTTACATATATATACCCAGAACCGTTCTGGATGTTCTTCATGTCCGTTGTTTGAATGTCTGTTAGACGCGACACAGGAATTATAACGAGCGCGGGAGTTGTTGCTATCCGTTCAACAGTTATCGCGTGATTGTCTGACTAACATACGAACATGTTCACATACTGTCATATTTATAATATTAATAGTATTTGAAGGTCAACGTCTACAGAATCGATTAAAGAATGAATGCACATATTTACTCAACAATATGTCTTGGAAAGATGACGCCATATTTCAAACGTCAGATGTTTGTACGACATTGTTTCTCGTTAAATATAATCGTTAGCTTTCATGTTTAACGTAAGTAAAATTTATTAGTGTTTGCATTGAGTGCTGCAATAGATTTTGCACCTCAATTATACCTCAAGAGCAGTACATTTTTCTTAATGAAAAGGTACCCTATGTGCACACACCTCGATGGCGTAGTGGTCAGCATAACCGACTGCCACGCCTGACGTCGCAGGTTCGATTCCCGCACAAGTCAAACATTTGTGTGCATGAACACGGATGTTTGTCTTGGTCTGGGTATTTCTATGTATAATATGTATGTATTTACAAAAAGAAAAGTATATATGTATGTTTATCCATTGTCTAGTACCTATAGTACAAGCTCTGCTTAGTTTGGGCTAGATGGTATTGAGTGTATGTGGTAGAATTTTATATTATTATTATTACCCCCCATACCCCACATTGGCAGGGGTACAATAAACTGTACATCTGACAATGTGTATGCGATATTTATGATGATCGGTGGAGTAGATAAGACGTAAAATCGTTACAAACAAACTCACAATCTCATTTATAATGTTAGTAAGAATACAGCTCTAACTGCTAAATTTGGTGACATATTTTTTAGATATAGCTGATTCCGCAATCCAAAATCTAACTGAATTAAAATCTGTCTAGAAACTCTATTTTGCAATCAACAAAAGTAGTCTTCATAATAAACATACATACATAACAACCTTATAATATAATGCTAATGTGACCAATTAACAAATTAGATACTAATGAGAAGAAAAATAATAAAATGTAACCACAACAACCCACGTGCACTTAAAATCAAAACAAGCATCAAAACGTGAATTCAAATCCATTGTTTACTAAACTAAACAGCATAATTATAGTAATTAACTAATTAAGTTCGACTGATTATCTAATTGCACGCGCAATTGTGCAATTTATGTCAACAAGGACATATTGCTGACTTCTAAACTGAGGTCAGCATCTTAGAAGTTAATATATCTGTGTGTAATTACATAAACAATATATATTATCCCGGATGTACTAGCAATTGTATATCACACACGTTGCACTAAATACATGCATAGTCTATAGTGAGCTGCAATAATGCATGCCCATTTCAAAACCAAATTCCAAAACTAAATTGGTATAAGCCGGTAATCAACGCCATCTAACGGAAATTGATACAAGGACTGTTAAGTACTTTATTTATATTGTAATAGATGGCGGTGCACTACTATAAAATAAAAAATTTCTTAATTACTCAATTTTAATATATTTACTTTAAACAATGTTCTTCAATCTATATTCACAATAGTTTAATAAAAAAACGAACACATTTCAGAGTAAATCAAGAAGCAAAGAATTAGAAATGAATTTATAAATTTATAGTGGATAGTTTATTTTATAGATAATTTCGATGACTCACTATTCTGTTCGTAAGCAAACATTTTTTTGTCTTTACGTTCGAGTGTCTTCTCGGTTGAGATTATAATTACTTATAGCTCTCACCTATTTGCTAAAATGAGTACGCGTTGCAATATTTATAAAACAACAACATCTAGTTCATTTATATTCATTTTAATTCGAGTGTTCACAGGATTTTGGACCTTAAGGTATCGATGCACTATTACAGGTGACTGTACAAAGTCTTACATGTATGTATATATCTTTGAATGAAGGCAGAGGTGTATTAAACCGATAATTCGCTAGCTATGTTACCGTATCTCCAACCATGATTAATTCCTATATCGAAGGAGTCTTTACAAACTTTGACTATATGGATAACGTAGAAGTTTAAGGGGTCGCCTTGCCGTTGCCACTGCGCCGAGTATTATGGGTTCGAATCCCACACGGGACAAAACTTTGTGTAAGCCACAAATGGTTGTTCCGAGTCTTTGTGTCCGTTGTTTGAATGTTTGTAAAGCGCCGACACAGGATTTATTCAAAGTGCGAGTGGTGTCTTATCAAAAAAATACTTTCTAGCAACGGACACAAAGAATACCCAGTCTTTAAACAACTATTTGTGGATAACACAAATGGTTCGAACCCACAACACTCGGCGAAATAACAGTGGCGAGACGATCACTCGAACTACTACGCTATCAGTGATGCAACGACCTAAAAATCAAGCCTACTGCCGTCCCCTAGGAAATTTGCCAGACTCTGGCTGCTGCCGAGTATTTCCTAACAAAAAATCCAGTTATATCAGCGCGGTTCAGGATTGATTCAAGGCCCCATAATTTGATTAGCAAGCGAAATATGTGTGCTGAAGATCACTGCCCTTTTCTTAGAGATTAAACAAATATAAAAACAGCATGTTAGTTTATTACAGTATTTGACAGAATAAAGGTTACATTTTATACGATCTTAAACTTTGTGAATCGTAAACTGAAAATTAATGCACACTACTTGAACAAATACTTAATCTAAATCCCAAAATACATTTCCAATATACATTTCCATAAAAACATAAATACAATATCATCCAAGAAATCTTAAGCGCCGTGACCCAAATCAGAAATAACATCCGAGAATATTCCACAGCATTGTCACCCTACCTCTATCAATCGCGTGGCCTGCGCGTGCGCATATATATTCCCCCGCGCGCATCGAACGCCTTTCAGTTTGTGACGGACACTCGTAGAGTTAACACGTATAATATATTGTTGCAGAATGTGCGCGGCAATCGATATGTTGGCGTCGGAGCATTTCTACGGGCACAGCCCGCCCGCAGGCTTCCTCACTGACTACAGCCTGTCAGCACCGAGAAGACCGGCTAAACTAACCACTAGAGGATTCTCAGCGCCGTGTCTGCTGCCACTTAAACCTCTACAGCTGTCTTTGAAATCAGCTCCAAGGTCCTGCATACGGCTGTCAACAGAGAAGAAGAAGAAAAGGGTTGTCTTCGCAGATGACAGAGGATTTGCGCTCGAACAAGTGAAGTTTATGACAGAACCGTCGAACGTGCCGCCGTACTGGGCTTTCAAAATCGTCTCAAGTCCACCACCGGAGAGGAAACCACCTCCCAAACCTGTCGTAGACTTATGGGAAACTAGATTTGTACAACCAGCGTCAGATTACGTTGAATTTCGACGAAGGATCACCGAAGATTGTGTGGCGTTAGAAAATGTTATAATAAAACAGAACGAATGCGCTGTAGATGGTACAGTAAAAGTTAAAAACCTGGACTTTTCTAAAGAAGTTGTGGTTCGAGTCTCCTTTGATGGATGGACGACCAGCGAAGACACGTCTTGTGCGTTCGTCGAGTCTGGACCTCTGAATGCGAACGGCGTTTCACTATACGACACCTTCGGCTTCAGACTCCAGTTACCAATCCACTCACGGCGTTTAGACTTCTGCGTTAACTTCAAATGTAAAGGAAATGAGTACTGGGATAATAACAAAGGATTGAACTACATGATAGAGAAAGCCTCAGTGAGGAGTTCCCCAGCAATCTCCTGCGCAAGAATTAACTACGGAAACTCGTGGACTACAAGATCTGATGGAAACGGAAATGTGCCTTACTGGTGATATTTTGTGGTGCTTTCGTGATTTACCCCGAAAGCCCTGTAGGGCTGGTGTTGTGCCATATGTGAAAAGTGTTTTCACCCTGGAACTGTCAGGTAACGTAACCTATAAGAATTGTAAACTGAGTAGTAGTATGTATTTTGTATATTCTGTGAAATATATACGATTTCACTTGTGAATTATGAAGTTTATTGAATGCCTAATTGTATGAGCGGCGTTTGTTGACCTTTCCGAATGATAGGTACCGAATTTAATCAATATCAAAATGCAATGAAAGAATGATTAATATATGAAAAATACGAGGTTATAAGACTAATAATATTGTAGTTAACAACTATTTAATATATTAATTTATATTATAATAAGTTGTAGCTATGCAAATCGTAATTATGGTAATTTCAGTGACTAGTTTAACGTCACGCCATTTTTAATTTATACATTTTAGCGGGAAATTGGTAATGTCAAATTCAAAATACTTATAATTTTGTTTTTTTTTTATTTATTGTCATATTAATTATTCTTTCATTTATTGCCTGATATTTTTTAAATACAATTAAATAATACAATTATTATTTATTTTAGTGTATTACATTAATGGATTCAATGTTCACAAGTGTGATGGCAATACATTATATAGTTTTTAATACAAATAATTGTCAAGGTAATTCCGGTGAATGCCGCGACACGGATTTGACTTCATGTTAGATGCAGTAATCCTATAATTACGGACCTTATTTGATAGATACTTCTTTATCTGACAAAATAAATAATTAAATTATACATAGATTGCCTAGTAGCCGGTCGTAAGCGGTTTAGATTTCCGGATGAGGCAAAATATTATTGGGTTTTCTATCAGGAAATTCTCAACAGAATGGAACCTGGTACTAACTAGGCCTGCTATTTACCTCACTGAGTCATAGTAAGATACCAGGCTAGCATACAATGGATAAAGGTTTATCATTGTTATGTGTTTTGAAGAACTAATTACAGATTATATATATCATAGCAACAATAAATTAACGCGTGACATATATATAAACATTATTTTATCGATGTTTTGTCTTCGCGCCGCCATTTTGAATTTATGTCAGATAATTATTGTTTAATGTCAAAACTATTATCAGAAACGTTCGTAATTTATACAGAATAACGCATCCAAACAATATATTTATAGGACTTGAGTCAACAAAATGTTATTGTCAAAGTTAAACATGTAATTTGACATGTTTTGACAACATTTTGACATTTGTAACCGGTTTTGACAGTCGTGAGGTCATTTTACGAATAACCATGTTATGTCTAGTCATACTTTTAAGCTCGGTTTTGCTTTAATATGGTTAGTTCTCGATGTGCCAATAGTTTCGTCCCTTTATATAATAATAGATAGCTTATACATAGGTCTTAGGGTGTTGAACTTTTTAGTACCACCTAATTACGTTACGAGCCAAATAATACTATGATTGTGGTCTGTGCGTCTTCTGTGTTCAATAAATAAACTAAATCAGGCTTTGATACGACTAGTTTTTGGTAATTTTGACAGAAGCCAAGGCTCGCGATTTGTCAAAATATTATAAACAATTTTTCGATATAAGGGGTCTTGAAGAAATCTGTCAAAACTAAGATGTGAAACACGCTATTAAATCTTTTGAAATGTTTTGACTACACTCACATTTAAAGATAACTTCTTTAGTGTATTCTAATCTGCGATGAAGTAATGCCAAAATACCTATACAAATATTGTTATTTAATTACGGCAATTTTTTAATTTAAACTTTCTTTTGTACGGGAAAAATGTAATTTAGATAGACGTTTTGCACGACGTGCTGTACTAATTACTAGGCAGCCATTAATACAGTCTCGTGCGCACACGGGCGGTGGCTAAACGTGTTGTCATAGACTATGTGGATACAGATCGCCCGCTTAACACTATACGTGAAAACAGACACACACATTGCGAACGAGAGTTAAATCACCCGAACGCTAAAACTATCATCGACTCAGCCGAAAGACGTCCACTACTTGACATAGGCCTGTTCCAAGGTTTTCCACACTGACCGGTTTGGGCCACCCGCATCCAACCGCTGCCCGCGACCCTTACCAGATCGTCGGTCCACCTTGTGGGGGCCTACCCCTGATGCGTCTTCCGGTGCGTGTCTAACGCTATAGTCTGTTTTTATTTGTCTTGTTTGTTACCTAATATGGCGTAATTGTAGCTAGAGACAATACATAGAGGCCCATTCCATGTATTCTCTGTATTTATGATATAACGAATGATAATGATATGATGTGTCAGTTGCAGCAAACAAGACTATTATGGAAAATTGACTATAATATACTTGAAATCGTTGTATGCAGGTGTGTGTTTGTGTGTATTGGGGTATCTATATCTGTATAATTTGTGGCGTTAATCTTTTAAACGGTATTCGTATAATGACCTAATCACGTTTATAATCTTGACAGTGACGAGTGAAAACCTTAGGCATAAAACAGTTGATAAAATCGCGGGCATGTTTTGATGATAATCGGTCAGGCGATAATATGTGTTGGATTATGTCTTCGGCCACTAGGCTTGCCTTAGAGTAGTAGTTTTATCTCTCGTTTGCCGTAATGTCAAATACAACTTAAAAACAGTTGATCCGTTCCGGCCATACGAGAGATTATATATTTACAATAGATACTTTCTATTGTAAAATGGATAAAAGATCTGTTGAGTGGACATTTATTTAGTTCATAGATGGTTCTGAAACGAATTTATACTGGATCGAAGTGCGTTTAAGCCTTGAGGTTTTCTTTCATAAAGAAAATTTGAAACGTTTTGAATTTTTATATCTGAGGTTTTCATTTGTCGCTGCCATATAGCGTCTTTATCAAGACAAGTGTTTATATAAACTGCCCGACGGCAGTTTGATATCCAGATGCGTTATAAAATTGCGTTTCTGGATATTAATATCATGATATTCATTGCTACACTGGTATTCAAAATGAAAATGCATTTTTATGTTTTATAATCATTCTTACAGCTTTTACAAAGTTGCCATTATATTTCTTATTTTATATCAAATGTGAAAATGGCGGTTTCATTTTGAATACTTGGCATGGCAACTTGGTTAGACTACTGTATTAAGAATAAAACTGCAACTAAGACTAATGCTTTTGAGCTTTCTGTATCAAAACAAGAAAATGTATTTAGCAGAATACAAAATGAAGCAATAGCACAGTATATAAAGACATAGTAATTTCGGTTTTTTCCATCGAATATCTATTATTGTAGGTCGTCTAGTAGGTAACTCTGTGTCTTTATATTCTGTGGCAATAGATACGCCTTTTATGTAGCACATAAATGATGAGGGTGAAATTATCCTGGATATGACATCTTCTACCATATAGATTGTTTTAGCAATCATGGCAAGGGTATCACTGATACATCATTATGAATATTGATATTTTTATAATTATATTAATACTCGAAAAGACCAGCTAGCAGGTAATTATAAATATTATAAAATATAAGATATGCACATCTTTTTGTTGTAATAGAAATGAAATTTTGTATGTGTATTGTTTTATAAAGTCGCCATATTGAATTCAGATGTGTCAAGAAAAAGTTAATCAATCTATGTTTTTGTGATAGTTACATTTATTTTAATTCAATGTTTTCTGATTAATATGTGTAATTGTATGTTGACATCTTGGTTATAAACACGATCAACTTGTATGCTCTATTTTTAAAAATGTCGATTGATTATTTTGCGCACCATAGATATGGATAAAGAGGAAATAATTTCATTAAAAGTAAACATTATCTATGTTTCTTTGAAGAATTGATATAACAGATAATTAATAATTATTTTATATATTATAAGTATAGTTAATAGATAGAACTGAATTGTTTTATAAATATAAATAATTATTTTATAATAATATGTTGGTACTAAAAATCTTGTCAATTGTTTGGTACTAACTTCATTATATACTTCCTGTTAAATGTAAGAAATGATGTATGTTAGTAATTTATTCAGAATGATATAAGTGGATACATGTATTTTTTTTATAAATAACAATTATATTTTTTTTATAATCAGATAGTTACTACATGTAGGGTTGTACGAATTTTAACGAAAGAACTGATTAATTATTAATAATTGTCAAATAATAGTGTTAATAGTTGTTCCTGTATAAAACTGTATGAACTAGGAGGAAGCATGGATGACAGAATTTTCGCAATATAACAATATTGATTTATTAAACTTTTGTTTTATTTTTCAATCTAACAGCCAATCCCACTCCCATGTCGGCCTCGATGACGTAGTGGTCAGTTTAACCGACTGCCACGCCTGAGGTCGCGGGTTCGATTCCCGCACAAGTCAAACATTTGTGTGCATGAACATGGATGTTTGTCTTGGTCTGGGTGTTTCTATGTATAATATGTATGTTACAAAAAAGTAGGTATATATGTATGTTTATCCATTGTCTAGTACCCATAGTACAAGCTCTGCTTAGTTTGGGATAGATGGTGTTGTGTGTATATGATAGAATATTATTATTAGTGCCAATTGTTGATCCTATGGCATAAATTTTGTTATTGGGTTCGATTCCCAAGTTGGACCAAGAGTTACAGATTATATGTTAAAAATTCTCAATAGTAACACATAGGGATCTAAAATATAGCTGGATAAATCTTCGTGAAATTTAGGTAAATTACACGAAAATTTAACTAGCTATATTTTAGCTATACAATAAATACATCCACAAAGGATTGTGTGCTATGCAGAGGTCTGCATAGTACACAATCCTGATGTATTTATTGTGACTGTACCGATGGGACAGTGATTAAAATTAATCACGTATTTGCCAGGTCATGTTTATTTCTTTTTTAATACCTAAGGTGGCAAAACAAGCTTACGGCCTGATGGTAAGTGGTCACCGTAGCCTATGGACGCCTGCAACACCACGGGCATCACTTGCGCGTTGCCGGCCCTTTAGGAAACGACGAAGAGAAAAAACAAGTGGGAAGGAGAAGGAGCGGGAAAGGGGTAATCTGGCCGCCGGCACTCTCAGTCACCAAACGAAACACAACAGTAGAAATTCTGCTTTCACGTCGATATTCTGTGAGAGGGTAGTCCTTCAACGGTTGAACCGACCCATTCATGCTAAAATCAGCGAAGCTCTACTTTTATTTTAATATAGGTAATAATCTAATAGGTGGTAATCTCAGTCTCTATATTAATAATCCCACTGCTGGGCACGGGTCTCTTCTCAGTGTGAGAAGGGTTAGGCCATAGTCCGCCAAGCTGACTTAGTGGGAGTTGGTAAACTGCACACATCTTCGAGAATATAATGTAGAACTCATAGACATGCAGGCTACCTAACGATGTCAACATTTCTTTCCTCTATCATTTCTTTTTAAAAAAGAGTTCTTCCGCCTTAGGATAAAATCCTGTATCGCGGGGGACTTTACAAACATTCAAACAACGGACACAAAGACATCCAGACTCGGAACAACCATATGTGGATCACACAAAGTTTTGTCCCGTGCGGGATTCGAACCCACAACACTTTGCGCAGTGGCAGTGTCGACCAATTAAACCACTACGGCATCCGTACAGCCATACATCATACAATCTATACTAATATTAGAAAGCTGAAGAGTTTGTTTGTCTGTTTGGTTGAACGCGCTAATCTCAGAAACTACTGGTTCTAATTGAAAAATTATTTTAGTGTTGGATAGCCCATTTATCGAGGAAGGCTATAGGCTATATAATCACTAATAAAGCAAGTGATAATGAACTACTATTTAATATACTCTCTATAGTAATAACTCCTGTCCACTTTATAAAACATACCTACTATTAATGAATAAACAGTACATCCAGGCTCAGGAAAATCACGCATATTAGTGAACTCGTAAACAGACAGAAACTCCCTTAGCGTAGGTTGTTAGAAATTTGAGAAGCATTTTCGTTTCAACGTGACTGTTTAAATACAACATTTTATATTTCTTCGCAGTTTGCAACTTCAGTTCTTTCAATAACGTGTTTACACTAAGTACTCATACTTAATATCGTATTTAATATTGTCTTAAATACAAATTGAAATTTAAAATAAAATTATGTTTTGTTGTTTATTGTTTATAACACACTATTATTACATAATTTAGGAACTTTAAACTACTATTTGTGTCCGTGAACATGGCTGCTGAAAAGCAACCGAAACGTCGGGGAAAGTGTAAAAATTAAATCTAAATAGTTTTATAATTTAAATAGCTTAAATAGAAGTAAAGAGTAATTAGTAAAAGTGTTTAACAATAGTAGTTTAAAGTTTCAAAATTATGTAATAATAGTGTTTTATTCTTAAATAAACAACGCGATAAAATCCGTATAAATTTGTTTAATTTCAATAATAACTTATTTAATATGTCTCATACAATAATGTCATAAAATTCTCTTAATCGAAGATAATTATTATGAAAACCACATGTAAAGTGATGTAAATAATAATAAATGAACCGCAAGAAAATACCGCTAAGTTTTTTATAGTTTATAGTCTATGGAACGTGCAAATAACGTAAATTTTGATTACTTTTTGCATTTAATAAAATATAGCATTACAAAATACACTGATTATTAAATACTAGAGTTCGCCTGTGGCATCGCTCGTGTAAATGTAAGTTATGTAAATTTTCTAGATATTCCCTAGGCTGACTCAGCTGGCTCGACTACTGAACGGATTTTCATGCAGTTTTCATCAATAGACAGAGTGATTGACGAGGAAGGTTTAGGCGTATAATTTTTTAAGAATTTTTACTACTCGTGCGAAGCCGGGGCGGGTCACTAGTCATTACATAAGTATTAAAATACTACATTCAAACTGTACTACTAATTAAGCCATTTTAAATTATTTAATCTATTTAGATTTAGATTTACACGTTGCGTGTGCTTTTCAGTAGCCATGGTCACGGAGTAAATGATAAAAATTTAGAAAAATTTAATATACTTTTTACGATACACATAGATTATTTACTAGATATAACCTAAAATAAGACCACATCTTTCTGTTATACTCTGTATATATCTATACTTATATTATAAAGTTGAAGAGTTTGTTTGTTTCGTTGAAATTTATCATAGTGTATAGTAGAATACTATAGACTATGATAAATTTCAAATCCAAGATGGCCGCCGCCACAAAATGGCTAATTACATCAATACGCACATCATTTCGAAGTCATATAACTTCCAAAAGTCAAAGGTGCGCGACGTGGGTTCGAACCCGAGACCCTCTGCATTGCAGTCTGTTGGTATAATATAATACATAAAAAAAAAACCTGTATAAGTTAACCTGTAAAGTATTTTCACGTACTTTATTTTCCTAATCTATACCAATATTAGGTATAAAGCTGAAGAGTTTGTTTGTTTGGTTGAACGCGCTAATCTCAGGAAGTACTGTATCAAATTGAAAATTATTTTCTTGGTGGATAGCCTATTTATCGAGGAAGGCTATAGGCTATATAACATCACGCTACGACCCACGGGGACGGTACAGTACTCATAAAATCGGATGAAACCACGAGCAAAGCTAGTATAACATAAGGAAGGAAAGAAGGTGCAATATTGTTTTATTGTTTGAACGCAGTTACCTCTGAAACTAACAGTCGGATTTGAAAATTGGTTTTGAATATGATAGCAAGTTTTGAGAAAGTTTATAGGCTATGATAATAATAATATTCTATCACATAGGTACAACACCGTCTAGCCCAAACTAAGCAGAGCTTGTACTATGAGTACTAGACAATGGATAAACATACAGATATACTTTTTATTTGTAAATACATACATATTATAGATGTACAAACACAGCCTTGTTTTAGTTTTATTAAAGCACAAACGTTTCGACATTGAGTAAGGTCGTTTTGATTTGTATATTGGCCGGAGATAGCACGCGCCAACAAGTTTATAATTCATCAATCTTCTATAGATTAGATATATATATATACGTTTCGTTTATGTTTTTAACAAAGATAACTACCGCAATCAGATTAAATTGTGTATCGTGGGGGTCTTTACAAACATTCAAACAAGATACACAAAGGACTTAATCTTATAGATATGAGTTGTTGTGAAGTAATACACATTATCAATGTACTTACATCTAAAGTATATGTTCCTATGTGGATACGATATCACTATGGATACTTTCTTTAGCGATAATATCTGCATAGTGATAGCTATGATAAGACCTATTTATACTAATAATATAAAGCTGAAAAGTTTGTTTGTTTAGTTGAACGCGCTAATCTCAAGAACTGCTGTTACGTATCTAAATTGTCAAATAAACAACGCGATAAAATCCGTATATAGTAGTTTAATTTCAATGACCATTTTAATTCTAATTGTGTGTGTCTAATATTTATGTATTTATTTATGCTTACCAACAACTACTCACATTAAAACACTTTTCATTTACATAATGAATAACTACATAACAGCCTTTTACAGGAACGCACAGCATGCACAAGTTTTGTAAAGTTAATATATGCATTTCGCCTCTGCATGTGCCGAAACCACCATTTTATTGTATAATAGTGTGTTTCACATGGCTCCTGTAATTTGCAACAAGTTACCTAAAGAAATAAAGGCAATGAATACTGTTTTATTTAGGATAAATCTAAAAAGCCTTTTATTTAAATTTAAACGATAATTTTTCCAATCTTAAGACCTCACATTGACATCAAGTAATGGAACAATTATACATGTTTCTTTTAAATAAATAATCTGTTAATGTATTGCAATAATTCCAGGATTGACATTGAAATAACTTAATAATTATTATTATTGACATTGACATAAATTTATTCTTATTATTATGTTTCTCTTATCACAGGTACTTTCTAACATATTATATTAGAAAATACCTGGCCCTTTGTGAGGCTTCCACGGAGACATGGGTCCAACGTGAAGAGACCCTTCGAGAGTTTTAATCAAAGGTGTGATGGAACACCTATAGCGGCATTAGCCGCAGCAGACGTAGGACTATTGCTACGTATAGATTCTAATATATGGGCTATAGGTATGGGTGTTTGGTGGACCGGTATATTGCTAACTATGGATGAAAAACGGCGTCTGCCCTGAATACTCTAATAGCATCAATGCAATGGGCAGACGGTGACTCGCCTACTCACTAGATGGGCCCCCTGATAAGCCACTATAGGCATAAAAGCCAGCAGCAGAGGGCAACACCGGTGCAAGTGGCTAGGGGTGTCGAGCGGTGCGGCGCCGGTTTCACCATCACGAGTCTCGTGACAACGGAGACCCGGAGTGGGTTTCCCCGTAGTTATGCCCTTGAAAATGACACTTCCAACCCCAAGCATATAGCTATAGCGGCCCCCCTCTGGCCGGCCGACCAAGGCAAGCCAGAGTTGAGAGTCCTACGGGCGCTCTTGAAGTTCCACCCCGGCCAACCAGTAACGGCAAGCCGGGGACGAGGCCCTAACCAACTCTCTGAGGCATTCAGGACCGCAGTGTCGCCACTCACATTCAGCCCGCCACAAGCTGCCCTGCGGTTTGTGCGCTTTATTTAACCTGGTGATACATTTTTTGTTTATATCACAAGGCGAAGGTGATAGTTTTAAAGCTAGTTTATTATTATTATTATTATTAAATAAATAATTGATCTGTATTATTATAAGTTTTAGAAGGACATTGCATTAACTTAATTTCTTAAAATATTTTTATCTAACTTTATATATTTCATTGCCAATCTTCATTTTGACTGAAACCATGATTGTATACATTTTGCATGCCTTACGGTAGAATCACTTGAAACATGATCTTTTAATAACAATATTGTAACAGGGTTTACTGCAAAAATAAATAATTTGAATTTGAATAAAGCGACATTTGGAAAATTAATTTAGAAATAATATGTATGTAAATAATTATTTAGGCAATATATAAATAAGAACTATAAAATTAATATGCAATCTAATTTCTAATAATATATTATATAACACTTCTTCTTTTCGTGTGGTTAGTGTCCAACCTGTTGTCAAGATTTGTTCAAGCCTAGGCCTCTGACATGGCTTAACGACTGCTGTCAATTTGGCAACAACCCGGACCGACATTTTACGTGCCCTCCGAAGCACGGAGACGCTCAGATGAAATACCACTAAGCGGTCACCCATCTATAGACTGACCGCATCCAACGTTGCTTAACCGCTATGAGCGCTCTAAACATTAATTATTAGGTTACTGATAATATTTTTACGGAATGTGGCAAGCGAGTATACATGCACGTCTATAATATCAGAGTATCTATTTAAGGTTCTGCAGAGATAGCAGAGTTAGCACCAAGTACGGTTCTACGAAGTGGTGGATACAGAGGAGTTATGGGTGCACGCGGATGTCTAGCGGGAGCTCGAAATTTAATTTTATTTAAGAGTTCGGAGCATTCGATTTTATTTCGCAATAGCTTAAATATAAATACGACATAGATTATAATACCGCGCTTCAGTAACGAAGTCAATTTAATATTAAAAGACAAAAGTAAATAAGGCAGGTTAATTGAAAAGACGAACGTTTTCTGATCACATTTAAGACATTCAAGAAAGGCCAGGGTAAGAGTATTCTAAGATACCTTCGAGTTTGCATTTATGTATTTATATTTATTTATTTATTTTATTGGACCACCTACAAAGATTATAATAAAAAACCCTGTATTAAACAGTCCCACTGCTGGGCACGGGCCTCTTCTCAATTTGAGAAGGGTGAGCTTCGTCCACTAGGCTGGCCCAGTGCGTGTTGGCAGAATTCACATATCTTTAAGAACATTATCGAGAACTGTCCGACATGCAGATTTCCTCACGATGTTTTCCTTCACCGTTAAAGCTAGCGATAATGAACTATTTAATAAATAAATAAATAAATATTCTACCACATACACACAACACCGTCTAGCCCAAACTAAGCAGAGCTTGTACTATGGGTACTAGATAATGGATAAACATAAATATATACATTTTTTTTTTGTAAATACTTACGTATTATACATACAAACACCCAGACCAAGACAAACATCCATGTTCATACACACAAATGTTTGACTTGTGCGGGAATCAAACCCGCGACCTCAGGCGTAGCAGTCGGTTACACTAACCATTACGCCATCGAGGCCGACATCGAGACCGAGGTCGTTTTTAATACACATATAACTGCGAAAAGTCAGAGATGCGCGCCTTGGAACCGAACTCGAGACCTCTGCGTGGCAGTCTAACGGTTTCCCACTAAATTATAATGAAAGTTTAAATGCATGAAGAAGATAACGAAAGTGAATGAAGCCAGAAAGATATGCCAGAATCCTATGATTCTGGCATATCTTTCTGGCTTCATTCAATCCAATACCTATGTATTGGAGATCTATAGTCTCTGCCTACCCCTCTGGGAAATAGATATAAGTTTATATATTAGGGCTTGAAGTATGAAATTGCCGATTTGTACTAAAAATTTAAACTCGTTTTTTTCTAATATGTATCATATTTATTTAATCGAACTATTTACCTTCATTATCTATACATTGCTGCTATCTAAACGGAAATTTATTTATGCCTTTACGATGGAACTCCGAGGATCTAGATTCGACAAACTGTGTGAAAGCATTTTGGACTGCCTCCTGGCAAGAAATTATTTTATCACGTAGAAAATTGTCCAGATCACAAAAAAAGATGGTAGTCCGTTGGAGCAAGGTCTGGCGAGTACGGAGAATGACGTATGGTTTCTTACTGCAGCTCCTGTAGAGTTCAAAGGTTTCTCGTGCAGTGTGAGATCTTGCGTTATCATGGAGCAATAACGGTAAGGATTGATTCACGAGTCGGAGCTGTTTCACTGCCAGTTTCGCCATAATTGTTCGAAGTTGGGCACAGTAAACATCTGCTGTTATTGCTTGACCAGACCTGAGAAAGCTATAGTGAACAACACCATGAAGAGACCATCAAACAGTTACCATTACCTTTTTATTGGTAAGCTTTGCTTTAGGGCACTGTTGCGACGTTTGACCTGGGATCAGCCATTGCATTTTTTGCTTACTGTTATCGTAAAGAATCCACTTTTAGTCACATATTACAATTCGATCCAATATTTCTTAATTTCTGTACCGATTCAACAAGGCAACACAAGTTTCAACACGCATTTCTTTCTGCAGATTAGTCAAATCATGAGGCACCCATTTTTTATATTTTTTTATCTTATTGATTTGATGCATATGAGCCGATATTGTAGGTAGGGTAACGGTAAACCATGCCGCTAATTCGTGGGTAGTTTGACTCGGATCGGCTTCCACCATCTCCTTCAATGCAGCGTTATTCACCTGTGTAGGCGGTCATCCACGTGGTTCGTTCTTCAAGTCGAAGTTTACATTACGAAAGCGTTTAAACCAAAAACGCACGGTGCGTTCATTAGCAGTCTCCTCTCCAAACGCAGCGTTGATATTACGAGCCATTTCTGCCGCGTTAGTTCCGCGTCGGAACTCGTATTTAAAAAATGACTCAGATTTTCGAAGTATCCATCTTTCCCGTCTAAGATGAATAAAAAAACAATTGAAAGTCGAAAATCGAGTATAACATATTTTTTTAAATGAAGAATCATGTAGGTAAGTATTTTGTGAAAAAGGTTCACTCGAAAATCTCACACCATAAGGTTTTATGTCAATTCAAAGTATCTGTTACTATACAACGGCAACTTCATACTTTAACCCCTATTATATATGTGTAACCTGTACGTGTAAATCAGTTAGTTTAACAAAGACGTCAGTGATTGGAATGCTAATGTGTAATATAATACACCATTTTGCGGTTGCGTCTTAAGAAACCACGTTTTGTATATACATATAACTAGATTATGTCCACGGCTTCCCTCGCATAAATGTAGGTTAGATTTGATTAGTAACAGTTTTTTGTCTGAACGAAAGGTAGCCTATGTCTTTTTCTGTTCCCGTGACGTGTATGCGAAAATTCGCGATGATTGGTCGAGTAGTTAAGGCGGAAAAGCGTAACAAATAAACACACATTCGCGTTTATAATATTAATTATAGATTATTATCCCTAAATGTCATATAAATGTACTTCGTGTGTAGTCTGTTGTCAATGACGCGCGTCTTGTCTATTGATGTCCATAAGTTTTACATTGAATGATATTTGCATGATCACGCAGTGGCCTCAAGTTCAATCTCAACGCACGCACCTCTGTCATTTCGAAGTTTGTGCGAATTAAATATTTAGGTATCGCTTTAACGGTGAAAGAAAACATCAGGATTAAATCTGCATGTTGTGAGGTCTAAGAATATAATGTTATCGAGAATATGAAGTCTGCATCCGCACTGGGCTAGCGTGGTGGACTGTAGCCCAGCGATTCCTAGAGTGGGTCCCGCGAAACCTAGGGTTTCCGTAGAAAAGTCACCAGGGTTCCGCAGAATTATTTTTATTTGGCTGTTAAATAATACCACAATTTTTCAGTCAACTTTACTCCCAACGTATCATTGTGGAACAAGTTTTCCAGCTTATACTTATACAAATAACAAATTCAGGTCGAGATAGGATGCTTCCCCGGATATGCGCATACATTATAAGACATAATACCGAACTATAAAGCAATTATTGATAAAACAGTGAAACAATTTCATTCTTCACAATAAAAGTTAAAGTAAAGAATGAAAGTGTTTCACTTATAAAATACTAGCTTATGCGCGCGTTTCCGCCCGCATGGTACCTACATTAATAAAAAGCAGCCTATGTCCTTCCCCAGGTTTTAAACTATCTTTGTACCAAATTTCATCCAAATCGATTGAGTGCTTTAGCCGTGAAAAGATAACAGACAGACAGAGTTAATTTCGAATTTATAATATTAAGTAAGGAAGTAAGGTTTTATGATAAAAATTTGTATTCTTATTTAATTTATAGTATCTTTGAATAGAATAGAATAGAATATACTTTATTTGCTTTGAATGCAGGTACATACAAATAGGATCGTAAATAACATAATAAAGAACCGTGTACATTCTGCCTTGTTGGCATGCAAATACAATAATTATTATGTATACAAGTTATCAAAATAGGTTATAAAAATGTATCATTTAGGAAATCCTGAACAGAATAATAACATTTATCTACAAGTAATTCAGTAAAACATTTTTTAAATTTCATCAATGGCAAGGTTTTCATATGATCGGGAATTTTATTAAAGACAACAGGAGCCATGCAGATTACACTTTTTTTTAATAAACTCGTTTTAAATGTGCCTGTGTGAAGCAAATTCTGATATTGAGATCTTAATGATGTACTCCGTTTTCTGGTTTCTGTTAATGTGGCAAATAAATTACGGTTTGTTTTAACAAATATTGCTAATTCGAGGATATAGAGGCATGGGAAAGTTAATAGTTTCTGAGACTTAAATATAGGCACACAACTGTCAGTAACTTTGAGGCCAAATATAGCTCTCAGACAGCGCTTTTGAGCTTTAAAAATGCTTTCTCGTTCACTACAATAATCCCAAAATATAACACCAAACCTTAAAATAGAAATTACAAGACAATGGTAGGCCACTAGTATTGTTGTCAGATTTACTTTTTTGGATAGGTTGTATAACATAAACGCGGCTGTGCTCAGACGTTTACAGATATCTTCTGCTTGCGGCTTCCATGTTAACTGGCTATCAATTAAGATTCCTAAAAATTTGGTGCTATTCACTTTATCGATAGTTTGGCCATTGTAGTTGATATCCATGTCACCTGTAGATATACGTTGGTGAAAATGCATAGTTTTAGTTTTTTGTAGATTTATAACTAGGTTATTATAGTCAAGCCATTTTATTAAACTGCTGATCGAGTTATTGATGTCATTTACGTATGAGTCTTTATTGGTACATGAGACAATTGAAGTGCTGTCGTCTGCAAATAAAATCATTGGATTAGATATATGGCGTGGCAGGTCATTAATATATAGTAGGAATAGTAAAGGTCCGAGGACACTTCCCTGCGGGACTCCATATTTTATTTCTTTAAATGACGATAAACTTTTTTGTTCCTTCTGAGATTTTAAACATATGCGTGATATCTCTGTACATTGACTACGGCCTTTGAGGTAAGTTTTTATTAAGTTAAGAGCATTGCCACGAATACCGTATGCATCAAGTTTGGTTAAGAGAATATCGTGGTCCACGCAGTCAAAGGCTTTCGACATATCGGCATATATTGCACATACCGGTATTTTGGAATCTACTTTAGGCATTATTTCATGGAGAAAATCAAAGATGGCCATGTTTATATTTTTATTTTTTCTGAAGCCCTTTTGTTCGTCACATAATATGTGGTATTTAGTTAGGAAGTTGTCAAGAGATTCATAGATTACTTTCTCTATGATCTTGGAGAATATAGAAATAAGAGCAATTGGCCTATAATTTACCATTTCTTCATTATCGTTTTTTTTATATACTGGTATGACTATTACACTTTTGAGACTTTCTGGAAATACGCCAGACTGTATGCTTACATTAATAATATGAGCAAGGGGGTCAGCTATACAATGTGCAACAAATTTGATAATTGTTGTTGAAATGCCATCGAGGCCAGAGCTCTTTTTATTTTTCAGGTTTCTAATTATACGCATTACATCTTGAGGTATAACTGGGGCCATAAATATTGTATGTGGGTTTATATTTATGTTAATGGTATCGCATAAAGTATGTTTAGGTATGCCAGAGGATTGTTCAATGAAAAAGTTATTAAAAGATTCAGCTATTAAATTAGGGTTTGATATTATTTCATCTCCTTTTTTTATTTGAGAAATGGGTTCTCTTATAATTTTGTTATTATTAATAATTTGCCAGGCCGTTTTGGATTTGTTTTTTGAGTTATTTATTAAGTGGTTATTCTGCGCTATTTGTGTAAGTTTAATAATTTTCTTAAACCTCCTTGAGTAAATCTTAAATTTATTTTTGTTTTCAGACGTTGGTTTTAGTCTCTGTTGCCATAGTAGTTGTCGTTGTTTTTTGCTACATATTCGTATCCCTCGAGAGACCCATTTTATTTTTTTCTCTGATTTTACAGTAACTAATTTGTTCGGGAAACAGAGATCGTGTAACAGTAGGAAAATGTCAAGAAAGTTATCACAGGCTTTGTTAGCATCCTCTGTATTATATACATTAGAAAATGATAGACTTTCGAGGTGCGATCGAAATTTAATAAGGTTTTCTTGATTTATATCTCGTTTTAATGTTCTCCATGTTTTTATTTGATTCGTTTTATTAACTTTTATCTTAATTATTTGAGCAGTGTGGTCAGATAATCCAAAGTCAGTGACTTCATGTTGGCACTTCTGCTTAAGATTATGTGCAAAATTGTCTAAACAGGTATTACTGATAAATCTAGTTGGCTGATTAATTTCTAGTTTAAGGTTGAAGCTCCTGAGAAAGCATTCAAATTCAGAGGTGATTCTATTCCTGTTCAAAATATCTATGTTGAAGTCTCCACATAAAATTATTTTTTGAAAGGGTTTTTTACAGACATTTTTTAAAACGAGATCTAAATTTTCATAAAACTTACTTAGATTACATAATTTAGGAGGCCTATATACACATATAATAATAATTTTTTGAGAAGGAAATTCTACAGCACAACATTCTATAATTCCTGATGTCGAGTATTTCATTACGTCAGGTCGTTCTTTATACTCGTGTCCAACTCTTGCTAAGATACAGGCACCGCCACGTTTTTTATTCTGTCTAGCAAAGCATGCCGCCAGCTTGTAGTTAGGAATATATAATAACTTTTCTTGGCCTGACATTATAAAATGCTCGGTTATACATATTTCGTCAACTACTTTTTGTTGACTCAACAATTCCTGAATGTAAATATTTAAAAGGTCTGATTTATTTATAAGTCCGGCAATATTTTGGTGAAGAATATACATAGAATCAAAGAAAAAACTTACGACTTGAGGATGCAACGACGTTGTTATCATTCTCGTGAATAAAGGCATTGAGGCTTTGATTTGTAATCATTTGATATGGGGTTCCATTAACTAAAAGGTATTTGGTGAGAGGTCCGTTTTCTTAAAAGTTTAGGAACCCCTGCTGTAGCTTATCCCTTTCCATACTGAGAAGAGACCCAACCCAGACTTCTCTATAGACGATAGATAATATCATAGATTTAACACAAAATTACTACATTGATTGATACACACCCAAACTTCAGCAATAGGGAAGTTGTCTGTCTGATTTTTTTTTATACAACTTAGGTGGCAAACCAGCATATGGCCCACCTGATGGTTAGTGGTCACCGTAGCCCATGGACGCCTGCAACACCAGAGGCATCACTTGCGCGTTGTCGACCCTTTAGGAAAGGAAGTGGGAAGGAGCAGGAGCGGGAAGGGGAAAAGATGGTGATTGGGCCTCCGGCACTCTCACTCACCGAACGAAACACAACAGTAGGAATACTGGTATTTCACGTCGATATTCTGTGAGAGAGTAGTCCTTCACCGGTCGAGCCGCACATTCGTGCTGAAATCAGCGAGGCTCTACTACTCAGTTTGATTTTGTAGGTACATTATTTTACACACAGCAAATAGCAAACAAAATAAATCTTTTTGTGCAGTCTCAAAATTTGTTGCAAAATAAGGGCCGGGACAAACAGAAAGGACGTAAGATGAGGACGCTTCGCAAACAGAGTAGATGTGTGTTAAAATATATGAAAGAGAACGGGCGCGGACGGGACGCGAAGATAAGTCAGAGAGACACTGCGTTTGACACATTGTTGGCCTCCATGGCGTAGTGGTTAGTGTAACTAACTGCCACGTCTGAGATCGAGGGTTCGATTCTCGCAAAAGTCAAACATTTGTGTGCATGAACATGGATGTTTGTCTTGGTCTGGGTATTTCTATGTATAATATGTATGAATTTACAAAAATAAGTGTATATTTATGTTTATCCATTGTCTAGTACCCATAGTACAAGCTCTGCTCAGTTTGGGCTAGATGGTGTTGTGTGTATGTGATAGAATATTATTATTATTTAAAAGTTTTTAAACTTTCGCGATTTGTACACATACTTAATATAATGTTAGACAACGGGTCTTACTCGCGATAAAGTATTTAAAAGGTAATAAATACCTACTGATTGCCCGACGTGTCGACCGACTTGCATCGATCGTGGTCACGGGTTGACTGATGTGAGCTCAGCGGCGCCTTCGTGAAGTGCGGGTTTCGGCAACTACCCTCACTTGGTCACTATTATTTATATTCACACTGTCGGTATTTCGACACACAACACTAACGACGTCTACACACTGGCTACCTAAGTCACTACGGCGACGTTTACATTATGATGACTGGATTCCAAGATGTAGACAAACGGTACCCATCCTCCCGGTTGTTTTTTTTTTATGGCATATGTGGGCAAACGAGCTGACGGATCGCCTGATGGTAAGCGATTACCGCCACCCATGGACACCCGCAACCCCAAAAGAGTTAAAAGTGCGTTGCCAGCCCTTTAAGAAGGAATGAAGGAGGGAAAGGATCGGGGTAACTGGGCCTCCGGCTCTCTCACTCACCGATACGAAACGCAACAGTACGGGTACCGTTACTTCACGCTGGTATTCTGTGAGAGGGTAGTACTACCCCGGTCGATCCGGCCCATTCATGCTGAAACCAGCGAGGATCTACTACCTACATATTTCTTAATTTCAACCGCTTCACGTACTATCCTGGAGAAATAGTTACGATCGGTGGATAAAACCTGTTGTTTATGTAACTCAATCCAGTGGTTTGGTCCAGACTCCAGCAAATGCTCGGCTATAGCAGACTTGTTTACTAACCGGTTCTTGACAGCTGTGATATGTTCCTTGACCCTTTCAGCGATTGTACGTTTGGTCTGTCCGATGTAAGAACTACCACAACTGCAATCCACCTTGTAGACGCCGGGTGTTTGAAAAGGGATAACATCCTTTGGAGTGCGTAGATAGCTTACTACTTTGCAGAACGGACTATATACAGTCTTTATGGAGTATTTCTTCAGTGCTGTTCCAACTTTGTCCGTTACTCCTTTTATATACGGCATGTATGCCGGCACTCTGCTCACCCCAGGTTGGCTATCCCTTCTCCTCGGACGGTGTATCCTACCCTTATATCCGTTGCGTCTAAGTACCTCCTGAACATGTGTAAGCTCACTTTCTAGGTGTTTCGGCTAACGCCTATTGTTTCTTAAAGGCAATACATGTATATAAATATCTCAGGCGAAATTGTCATAATTGTGACGGTTGTAAAATTATTTATTATTATATACCTTCAAAATTTCATATACTACTAGAAACTTCTTGTAACTTGTTGTTATACAAAATTACACATCTAAACAAACATTTCATCGTTTTCTTGAAAAAGTACTTACCCTTGTGTCTCAATAGACATAATTTGGCGACCGTGACAGGACAAGCAAAAAAGATAAATAAATCGTCTAACAAAGTACACGGCGTGTTCGTCGGAACCACGTAAGGCCGAAAATCGTCGTGAAGGCTTTGAAAGGCGACTTCATCACATCCTGAGCATTGATGCAGCTAAAGTATCGACCCAGGTGTGACGAAAACTAACAACAATTAAGCATTTTCGAGATTTGATTTTGTCGGCCTCGATGGCGTAGTGGTTAGTGTAACCGACTGCCACGCCTGAGGTCGCGGGTTCGATTCCCGCACAAGACAAATATTTGTGTGCATGAACATGGATGTTTGTCTTGGTCTGGGTGTTTCTATGTATAATATGTATGTATTTACAAAAAAAAAAAAGAAAAAAAATTATATATGTATGTTTATCCATTGTCTAGTATCCATAGTACAAGCTCTGCTTAGTTTGGGCTAGATAGTGTTGTGTGTATGTGGTAGAATATTATTATTATTATTATTATTATTATTATTTGGACAACGAATCGTCGGATCATTATACTCATAAGTTAAGTGCTCTTCCTTCCCACAATCTTTCTATTTTTACCAATTTACCCAATTATCAATTATCCTACTTCCCGTCTATACCTATAAATTTGAATGTTTAAAAAGTTCGCCTTCCACTTGTGCCATAATCATAATAAAATTGCAGTAGGTATAGGTTATGATAATTTAAACATCTGTTAAATTATTCATTATTTCTTAAAAATATACATTATTGAAGTATAATAATACTCACTAAACCATTACACATTCAATTAGTGTGTGGTATTTTACAATTTAATAATTTCATGTTGTACAATTAGCATCAAAAGGTAATATAAAAGTTTATAAAAGTATGTTTTTACCGTTTTGTATCTAGCTATCTATTTATTATTCTCATGCAAACCTCTAGAAACAGTCAATTAGATAAACCCAGTTGTTGATGTCATATATACCGACATTTTCAGGTTATACGAGACATCACGCTAGCATAACTCGGGGCACGAGCAGAGCTTTCGTGTCGTACTTTTTAGCGTGATTCATCCGACTTACTTCGCGTGTGCTACCACAGTGAGGGACGTGAGATAAATCTTTGATTTTACTTAATTAAATTAGTTGGGCTATCCCGTTTGGCTACTACGACTATTATTTTTATTTAGTTTATTGAACTTACATCAACAAAATAATACAAGAACCAGACGCAAAGATGTTACGGGAGTTAATCATTCGGCGTAGCTCAATTAAAGGCCAGTTTACTAAATTTCAAAATTATTTAGATAAGATTTCAACGAGAACTTTAACTAATGTAGAAATTGCTGAGTTAACCATAAGACTTGGCAAATTTGAACAATTATCAACTAAGTTTGATGAGTTGCAAACTAAGATTGAAGTCATAAATAGTGACGACTTGTCATCAGAGCTTGAGGAGCGGGACAAAATTGTACTTGACATGGTAAGTGCGCTTGCCATTGCAAAGGGCTTATTAGGTTATCGTTGGAAGCAGCAATGTAGTCATAATTCTAGCTCTGAACCGCATGATTCTGGTGTCAGATTGCCACGCATAGAAATCTCAAAGTTTGACGGTGCTTACTTTAAGTGGCTCGAATTCAGAGACACTATTTTGAGCTTAGTTGATGGTAATAAGCAAATTAGTTCTGTGCATAAATATCACTATTTAATTTCTTACCTCGAAGGAGAAGCGGCTTGAATAATTTCCAACCTTGAAGTGTCTTCTGAAAACTATAAAGAAGCTTGGAAGTTATTGTGTGACCGTTACGGTAATAAAAGATTACTAGTTAATCATCATTTAAATTCATTATTTAACATTCAGCAGTTTAGTAAAGAGTCTGAACGATCACTAAGATTTTTAGTTGATCATGTTACAAAAAATTTAAGAGCATTGTCTAGTCTGGGACAACCTACTGAACATTGGGATACCCTAATAATTTTTAACTTAACTTCAAAATTAGACAGTCGTACACTCATAAAGTGGGAAGAATTTAGAAATAATTTCGAAGGTATGCCAACTTTAGTTAATTGTAAGAAATTTCTAGTTGATTGGGCTGATGTGCTTGAGGCTTTAAATAGAAATAAAAATGAAACCAATAGCCAAAGGTTTAATCAAATGCGTTTTAATTCCAATACACAAATCAATCACAATAACAAAGGTGAGAAATACATTAAAACATTTACAAATATAAATAAAGAAATCTCGAAATCATTTGTGTGTATAATATGTGATCAAAATCATAGAATATATGATTGCCCTAGTTTTAAAAATAAAACATTGGAAGAAAGATGGTCAGATGTTACAAAGTATAAGTTGTACTGCAATTGTCTCAGGCAGGGACACCCTCCTACTGCGTGTGGATTTGGACCATGCCCTGTATGCAAGAATAAACATAATCGTCTGTTGCATAAGCCGAAGCCATCACTTACCAACAACCATGTACATACAGACACAGATTCGGACTCTATAAATGTTAATACCTTAAAACATCAACCCAATGACGTTCTGTTATCTACTGCATTAATTGAAATTCATAACCCTAATAATAAGCAATATGAAACTGTACGTGCATTGTTGGATAGTGGTAGCCAAGCCAGTTTTATCACAAAATCCTTAAGAGATAGGTTATCGTTTAAGTCAATACCAATAACAAGCATTAATGTTATAGGTATTGGAAACCATTCCACAGATACAGTACAAGAGAGTTGCATTGCACAATTGCAATCTATATATAAACAGTTTAATGTAACGCTTAATTTGCTTGTCATGAACGAATTAACCGGTTATATACCTAAAAGATCTGTTGATATTGAATTAAAATTACCTAAGCACATAAAATTAGCCGATTCAAATTTTTATAAGCCTTCTCAAGTAGATATTTTGATCGGATCAGATCTTTTCTGGGATATCCTAGGGAGTGAACAAATGTCATTAGGACCCAACAACATAAAGTTACGAAATTCCAAATTGGGCTGGTTGATAGCTGGTCCTATAAATGTAAATAAATTCAATGGTTTACATTGCAATAAAAGTATAGTTACTAAAACTTGTGAAACTTACAATGAGTCTCATATTGACAAATTACTTACAAAATTTTGGGAGATTGAAGAGATCCCAAGCAAGCCAATTCTAAACGACAAGGAAAAGGCCTGCGGAAAACAATTTTTACAAAATACTATTCGTTTAGATAACGGACGATTTAGTGTTAAATTACCTCTCACTCGTTCTCCGAATAATTTAGGCGAATCTTACAATACTGCAAAAAAAAGATTACACAATTTAGAATCACGTTTTAGAAAAAATCCTAGTCTAAAGCAACAATATGTTGAATTCATGCAAGAATATCAAAATTTAGGACACATGTCCGTAGCTTCCGAACAAAAACCATTTCCTTCATATTTCTCGTGCCACCATGTCGTATTCAAGCACAGTAGTGAATCCACTAAGGTCCGTGTCGTTTTTGATGGTTCCGTTCCCACATCTTCTGGCTTATCTGTCAACAACATCCTTATGGTGGGCCCAAATATTCAGGATTCTCTTTTCTCCATATTGATAAGAGCTAGACAGCATAAATATTTATTAACCGGTGACGTAGAGCAAATGTATAGAATGGTCGCGGTAGATAATTCTTCTAGAAATTTACAGTTATACTTATGGAGAGAAGATGAGTCTTTGCCCATCAAAACAATGCAATTAAATACTCTTACTTATGGTACCACAAGTGCAAGCTATTTAAGCACTCGCTGTCTTTGGCAGGTGAACGAGGAGTGTGGGGACGAAACTATCAAAACAATTATACAGCATGATTTCTACGTGGATGACCTGATAACCGGATGCGATGACGCCCGGGAGTTACGTCACATTCAAAATTCCATATCTTTAGCCTTAAGCTCAGCATGTTTTAATTTACGTAAATATAAAACTAATTTACCAGATCTTTTCCAAAATTCATCAATTAATACAACAGATAATTTAACATTTAGTGAAGCATCAAGCACACATATACATTTTCCTGTACAAATAAATTGTAATCAGAATGAAATAACAAAAAGGTTGATATTGTCAAATGCATTTAAGATATTTGACCCCTTAGGTCTTTTAAGTCCTTGTATAATTCAGGCTAAAATGATGCTGCAATGTTTGTGGCAACAAAAAATAGATTGGGATCAAGCAATTCCACAAGAAATACAAGAAAATTGGTTAGAGTTTTCAAATAATTTAAATTGTTTAGCAACAATGCAAATACCTAGGAGAGTTTTATGTGATTCTCCAAAGATCATAGAAATTCATACATTTAGCGATGCGTCACAACGGTCTTATGGTGCATGTGTTTATATGAGAAGCAGTGCAAATGGCACTGACTTCATGACGAGATTACTATGTGCGAAGTCTAAGGTTGCACGTATAACTCCTATGACCATACCTCGATTGGAGCTCTGTTCTGCGTTATTGGCTGCAAGACTATGTAATAGTGTTCTTGAGTCTATTCGATTTAAGCCAACACGAATTATACATTGGTGTGACTCAAGTGTCGTACTAGCTTGGCTTAGAACTGATCCCACCAAACTTAAGACCTTTGTAGCTAATCGTGTGGTCCAAAATAACAGAACTTACTGATTCCTTGTCTTGGCGATATGTTTCCACAGTTATGAATCCAGCCGACCTTATTTCTCGGGCTATTAATGCAAACAATTTGGTAAAAAATGGTCTATGGTGGTCAGGTCCAGATTATTTTTTGAAATCTAAAAATTATTGGCCTGTATTAAAATCAACTGATACGAGCAACTTATCTGAAATAAAAAATACATCTAAAACTAATACTAAAGCGAAGTACTTACCTAATGACAATAAACCAACAGCACTAGCCATAAGTTTATCAAATCATTTTGCTGGACAATCCGCATCTGAAATAAAAACACAGGAAATAAAACATTCATTATTTACAAATGACATAAATAATTCATTTCAAAATAAAATAAATACTTACCACTGTGCAGCTATACTTCAGCCTATAATAGATATAAAAAATTATAATAAGCTTAATAAATTAACCAAAATAGTTGCTTGGGTAAAAAGATTTTGTTTTGATGTTCGTAATCCTAATAACAAACAAGTGTCACCTTTGAGCGTTGAAGAGCTAGATGATGCATTCCATTATCTTTGTCGAATTGCTCAGTATGAATGTTTTCCTATTGAATTCAACAAGTTATCTAAAAACACACCATTAAGTAATAAATCTAAAATTCTTACCTTATCGCCTTTTTTAGATAAAAATAATAATTTAATCAGGGTTGGAGGTAGATTGAGGTCATCCAATTATAGTTTCGAGAAAAAACACCCGATACTATTAGATGCCTCCCATCATTTAACTAAACTTCTGTTTGAGAAGGAGCATTTACGTAATGTGCATGCCGGTCCGCAATTGTTGTTATCTATTGTAAGAGAATCAGTCTGGCCGGCAGAAGGCTAGCTCGGCGCACTGTGCATAATTGCATGCGATGTTGTCGTGTTCAGGCTAAAACTCTTTGTCCTAAAATGGGAGATCTGCCTTCACAACGTGTGACGCCAGATTTTCCATTTAATTCAGTAGGAGTCGATTTTCCGGGCGCCTTTTTATATAATAAATCGTAAAGGTAAAGGTGCCAGAGTAATCAAATGTTATCTTTGCTTATTCGTACGTTTACGATATAAATGCGTGCATTTGGAGGCCGTCAGTGACCTTACCAAGGACGCATTTATTATGACTCTGCGTAGATTCATTTCGCGTCGTGGCAAACCACGAGAAATTTTCTTTGATAATGGGGGTAATTTTGTGGCTGCTGCCAAAGATATAGGGGCTTTTTTAAAGTCAAACAATTTGGCTTTCACTGAGTTTGCAACTTATGAAAACATTAAATTCATATTTTCCCCCGCTCACGGTCCTCACTTTGGCGGCATCTTCGAAGCCGGAATCAAGTCGGCAAAATACCACATAAAACGAGTTATGGGAAATTCCCATCTCACATATGAAGAGATTACAACTCTTTTCGTACAAGTGGAGGCGGTCTTAAATAGTTCGCCCTCTATGCCCATTGTCCTCATCTCCTGACGACTACCTTCCTTTGTCCCCAGGGGACTTTTTAATTGGAAGACCCTTGAATGCATTGCCGTCACCTAATTTTGAGTATACTAAGGAAAGCCAACTGCAACGATATGAGCGACTGCAACAAATTTACCAGCACTTTTGGTCACGCTGGCAACGTGAATATATACACGAGCTACAACAACGAATGAAGTGGAAGACGAGCACTAGATCAGTCAGCATTGGACACCTGGTGCTAATACATGAAGATCATGTACCGCCATTATGTTGGCGCCTTGGACGTGTTTGTCGCTTGTTCCCCGGGCCTGATGGCATCACAAGAGTAGCCGGCGTGAAAACTACAAGAGGAATACTTCGTCGACCTCTCGTCAGGCTGTGCCCTTTAAAAAGGCAATACATGTATCCAAATATCTCAAGCGAAATTATCATAATTGTGACGGTCGGTGGTTGTAAAATTATTTATTATTATATACCTTCAAAATTTCATATAGGTACTACTAGAAACTTCTTGTAACTTGTTGTTATACAAAATTACACATCTAATCAAACATTTCATCGTTTTCTTGAAAAAGTACTTACCCTTGTGTCTCAATAGACACTAGGTGTTCAGGGTCACAGAGGTCATACGATCTGTTCGTCAGTGACGCTACAACGTATTGCAATTGTCGCGGATGGTGATGCGAGTAGGCGTTAGGATACCTGTCAGTGTGTGTTGGTTTGCGGTATACAGTGTGTCCCAGGGTGCCATCTTCTCTCACTGTTATTTTTACATCGAGAAAGGGTAACGATCTGTCCACCTCCATTTCGCTGAGCTCACATTAGTCAACCCGTGACCACGATCGATGCAAGTCAGTCGAAACGTCGGGCAATTAATAGGTATTTATTATCTTTTAAATACTTTATCGCGAGTAAGACCCGTTGTCTAATATTATATTAAATTATTATTTAGCTTTGCATTTAAGCGTCTGCTTTTTAGACGACAAAATATCTTCTTCAGAAGACGAGGATGTTCCGGCTTTGATTCAACTTGTTAACATTCAAAGGGTTAGACATTACTAGGTACATTCGGTATGGCATGGTATGGCATGCCACGTGTTCAAAGTGGACCCGCGGACCCCCTTCTGCCGCGTCTTGTCTGCGCCTCGCCTCTTCTGTATGTTTTCGTCTTCTCCGCGCCCTGTCTTTTCTGTTTATTTTGTGTCGCGACTCTTCTATACACTTTGTATGAAAATTTATTGAAAAGAAGCCGTGTCTGCGACGCGTCCTCGTCTTACGTCTTTTCTTTTTGTCCCGCCTCTAAGGGAGCAATTAATATTTTAAATTTAGATATAATGAAATTGTGGGGTCGTCGTATGGATATCTCGCTATCTCCCTCGGACGGCAGCGTTTAAATAGTGGTGACGATGACGACACAGTTTGTATCGTGGATCCTTTTTCTGTCATTTGCGATTTACTCCAACTATAAGATTTGAAACTAGAATTTAATATTTATGTTTTTGAGTAGATTCCAGAAATCCTTTGTGTTTTAGAGTTAGCAAATGTATTATATCGTCCTAAATTAAATTACTTAAATCTAGGTGTGCCAGCGGTTTCACCCGCGTTTATGATTACTGCGTCGCCCCTGTGGGTAGTAGCGTAATGTTAAATAGCCTATGGCCTTTCTTAATAAATGGGCTATCCAACACTAAAATAATTTTTCAATTCGAACCAAACAAACAAAATCTTCGGCTTTATAATATTAGTATAGATAGTCAAATATAATACTCAAATTGTGTTTTTAGTTAAATAAAGTATTTATTTCTTTTTTAACATAAACCAAGTGTTTATAATGTGTGTTAATAATGTACAAAATTAAACTTTGTGTAGTTTGTTTGGTTGAACGCGCTAATCTCAGGAACTTCTGGTACGAATTGAATAATTCTTATAGTGTTGGATAGCCCATTTATTGAGGAAAGCTATAGGCTATATAACATTATGCTACGACCGCTACGAATGTTGAGCAGTTGACAAAAGAATGACTTAATGCTAGGATAGCTTGGTTTATATTCGGTTAAATCTTAGACATGTGTGCTGTCCGTGTGAGATCCCACGGGTGCATGTTCACTTGGTTCAAGTGACAGGATCAATTAACTTAGTATTTCGTCACCTTTAAGTTTATGCCTACGGTCATTATTTAGGTATTTTGTGGTTTACTTAAAGTTTAGATTAAGTATTGTTGCTAAGTGCGGTGACGTAATGCGTTCTTATCTTACTCATGGAAACGTGGGAACGCATACCTAACTAAACTAACTAGGTAGATGTGAGTAATCTTCCACCCCAAATAAACAATTATAACATCCAACCCAATGTTATATTAATGAGAGAGTATTGGAGCGTGATTAATATAGATAAAACAGGAAGGAAATGCCATTCACACTGATTATAATACGACCATGACACACAAGTTGCTTTCAAATATATTATTTACTAGATTTGCCTACGGCTTCGCTCATATTAGTTCAAAGAAAAAAGAAAGAATAAGATGTTTAGATTTTGTGTATAAAACCATATGCCCTTTCTGTACCCCTGACAACGTGTATGCGAAACCAACCGCGGGCCCCGCTGGATGGATTACGCGATTTATTGTAATTTCTATCATAATAATTGAGGTACATTGGATCTTGTTAATAAATTCGTGAGGTACATTGAACAAACAAAGCATTGTCACTAGTTTTCGGTCTAGCTCGAGTGGCCCCGCTAGATCGATACACATGATTCGAATTCCGGGTCGGGCAGTGTTATTGGGTTTTCTATCAAGAATCAGTAGTAGTAGCACGGAGTTTGCTGCTATTAAGTGAGACATAAAAGCACACCTAGATATGTGTGGATGTAATAATTAATCATAACAATTGATCAATAATTAATTTTGCACTAATCCGTCGCTTTTTATAGTCATTCGAATTTGATCGAATAACCAGCCTTTGTTTACATGTTTGGTTTTTAGAGTTGGAAAAAAGCTTTGTCCGTCTGTCTGTTATACAACTTTCAACCCAAGCCCCGTAAGAGCTAGAGACTCGCGGTCAACGCCATTCGACTCAGCATAGTCGATATACCTACCCTGAAATGACTATGATCTCTGACCAAGGTCACGCGATACCATTTTTTTCAAACTCTAAGATTTACTGCAATTCATTGCCGTTCTCACTTGTTTGTTTATATCTATTTATATGCGAAACATTTCAAGCTGAAACTTTGCACTATATTATTTGACTAAACGCTCTAATTATTGGCTTACACCCACACATCTTAGGTTGAGCCGTTTTCTTCAAAAGTTTTCTGTCAAAGTTATGATGCCGTCCGTTTGACTTTTAGTAATATTATTCATTAACGCATGAATGTACGCTTTTGAAATTTTTATGTTTATAGTAAGTATCAAGGAAGGCCGAATAGTTTTCAGTGAGGTTATATGTTTTCTCATTTAGGCGCAGCGATTTCTTTGATATTCAAAAAAGTGAAATTTCTTACTTGAAAATTATAAATATTCTGTATAATCTAATTCAGTCACAAATACGCACAAATTAAGAGCTTCTCGTGTATGTTTATCCTACAGGCGCACATACAAAGTTTTAAGAAATTCAATATCTCGAAAACCTAAAGATGCACAAATTATATTGTCGGCGCACATTTTTGCACAAATATATCTACTACTCTCTGGCCATGCACAATATTTCTCTCTCCGATCATTCGTTCAGAATTTTCCTACTGGAACAACGTTACTCCAGCAGCAATCGTTTTTTTTTCAAAAGGAAAACACGAACAATTTTTTTATGCGGCGCACATTCACAGCGGATTGCTCTCTTATATACACGTGCCACTCATATCACTCTACGAGGAACTTTCCTGCTGGGGTAACGTACACAAAAAATTACACCGTCGTAAAGATGGGTGTTAATAGTTATAACAATTAAATAAACATGTTAAAATAGTTTTTTTATTAACATTGTTAAAAAAAATGACACCATAATGTTATTTTTAACATAAAGTAATTTTTTTTACGTAAGTGCCAAGATACTTCATTTTAAACATGTTAATTTGATTTCTTATTGTCTTGTTGTTGTATTGTATATCATATATTATTCTACTATATACGGATTTTATCGCGTTGTTTATTTATCACTGTACTACTGTTATATATTTTTGATCAACTATATTACTAAGACAAACCAGATTTTTTGACTTCAGACTGCGCCGAGCGTAAGACGCGGTTGGATTGAACGACAGAGCTCGCTATTGAAATCGGCGCGCGGCCGCCAGTCAAATTGTATGGAGGTATTGAAGTTTTTTTGATAAATATGTATCTTTATTTTCAACCAATAATTTAAATATTTGGGACGGACAAATTTTAATATAACTACTTATGTTTCGTTTAAACTGTTAAATAGAATATATTTCTAGTTATAATCTAAAAATCACGTAACACGAGCTTACGTTTTTGCATTTTTCGAGCAAATTTACGTAATTTTGTAGGCGAAAATATTAATTATTTTAAGTTTTTTTACACGGAGTAATTGTAAACACATTAATTGTTATGGTAAATGTAAACAGCAGCGATAGCTCAGTGGGGAGACCAACAGACTGCAATGCAGAGGGTCTCGGGTTCGAACCTACGTCGCGCACCTCTGAAACAACATATACCAAGTACAACCAGTCTCGGAGCAACCATTTTTCTGTCCTGGGTAGAATTCAAACTCTCATCACTCGGAGCAGTGGCAGCGACGAGGCGAACACTTACGTCATCTGTGCAGTATAGGTACTATACCGACTCCAGTATCAACCATTAATTCTGCACAATCGGGACTAAAGCTTAAAGCGTTAAAAGACTTTCGGCAGTTATATGACTTTTCGAAATTATGTGCGTATTGATCGACAATTATCGCCTGCTCTGTGCCTCGGCACGTTAAGCCGTCGGTCCCGGCTGCCATGAACATCTATGGCACTCGTTATTGGGGAAGTCGACACAAAAGATCCCACTGGGTCGAAGTGTCGCCGATCTGTACTGACTGGCCCCCACACAAGATAAGATAAGATATGGTAAATGTATATTTAATATTTGTACTAAACATTATTACATCAGCACTGTAGGTAATAAACTGTTATACTGCTGGGGAGGAGCTGATACTCACTGTGAAAAGAGAGATCCACCACGCTGGCCCAGTACGGGTTGACAGACTTCACATATTTTTGAGAACATTACGTAGAACTCTTAGACATTCAAATCCTCCCATACTCACGCTGTTTTTTTTTATTTTGCTTTTCAAAATGACCTCACTCCGCCTGATGGTAAGCAGTCGTGTGGTCTAAGAGCAGTGGCCTACACATCGTCCTCATAGCAGCCGAGGCGATGTTGAGGTCTCTACTTTGACGGCCTGAGAAGGTGCTTTTCACGCCCCACTTAAAGGACCCAGGATTGAAGGAAGAAGGAAACACGTGCCTTTGCAGAGAATTCCATGCCTTGACCGTTCGGCAGAGGTATGAGGACCCAAACTTGTTGGTACGCACTCCTTTTCCTTCACCGGTACAGCGAGCGAAGTTTTTGAAAGCATCTTTCTCACTAGGTATATCGTCCTGTGTCCGGATCTTAACAAAAACATTTTAACAGCAGACACAAATAGCATTTAGAATCGGAATAAGTATTTGTAAATCATGTTTTGTCCCGTATGGGGATCGAACCCATAACACTCAGCACAGGCCACGCCTTCCGTGCAGTCAATGCGCACAACTTCGAAAACTCAAAGGCGCCTTGAGACCTCCAGACCTCTCCGTGGCAGTCCAACGGTCTCCCACCAAGTGCTGCTTATAATAGAACAAAATAAAACTTCAAAACAATATATTTTAAAATATATTTATTTGTATTCATTTCACTTATTGACACTTCGTAACCAAATATTATATTAACGTCATCTATGTGTCAAGAAAGAACTTTAGTTTTGTACCGTTTACTTTAAAGACCAGCACTGTCTATGAGTATTTTTTTTCATGTAAATGTTTGACAGTTTCTACACCCTGGACCAGTTATAGACAGGTCTTGTCCCCAAATCTCGATTTCTCCAACCTAACTCCAGAGATCCGGTTCTCGTAAACAATGTAACTCGTGCCCAAGTGGCACTACCTATTGTCCAGATAGGTACCGGAGCAATAAAGCCGCTCACCACCCGCAACTCGGAGAGTTGCTAACGAAAACTCATAATAATCAAAAATATCTCCGGTATGGTACCGGAGCTGTGTAAGGCACGCTCACTTCCCGACGTACATCTATACGTCTAACCAAATAGGCCTACAAGCCAGGCAGTCAATACACACAACTTCGAAAAGTCAAACGCACCTTGGTACCTCCAGAACTCTGCGTACAGTCCAACAGCCTCCCACTTGTCGCTGCTTAAGGCGAACAAAATAAAACTTCAAAACAATATTTTAAAATATATTTGTATTTATTTCATTAACTTTGTACGCACCGCGGTGCTAATAATACGCATTTGTCATAACCGCGCCGAGAGCGCGCCGCCACGCACACACCGCCCCGTACAAAAATATCTGTCTCTTACTTAACCGGCGAGAGGGTCACAGCATCCAGGAAACTACAGCATCAGCCAGATCGGCTAAGCGAATAAATAGGCCAAGACAAAATAGTTCAGATTTTCTTGTCAATATGTCAAGAACTTTGATATTTTTTGTTTTGCAGAAATCAATAAATAAAAACAGTAATAAAATAAAATTAAAATTATTGGCAACACCAGAAAATCGATAATGAATTATTTTATTACTCTTATCTGAAATATGACAAATAAAATAAAATTCTACCGATTCCCTTATTACTAGTTGGCTTAATGTTTCAAAAAAAAAGAAATACAGTAGGTAAATAAAATAAATTTGTTTCACTAAAACCCTGCAGAATGTAAGTTATAAATCTTGAAAAAAGTTTAAGAAGAGAACGGCCATGAGTTTCTTGCAGATATCTTCTCCTAGGCTCAACCCTTTGCCTGAACCCAGGAACTGACATAAATGTATCTTTGATAAACTCACTAGGACAGTTCCTATTTTCAAGAAACGCGTCGTATTGTCTACAAACAGTTTCTGACAAATACTCTATGAAAAATATGTCAGACTAACTGTCCGTAGCAAAAACGACCACTCGTTCCTTAAATATAAGGAATCGAGCCTTACTTAACTTTGAAGTTCATAAGTGTTACTTTGTGACCAAAATTTTTTTATTCGCGTCCTAGCATTGAACTCCTTATATCACGACTTATCGTCGATGATCACCAATCCTGTAAGTAGCCTGGCTGCTATCCCCTCACATGGTGTTATGGCAGCGGCAACACCACTCGGCAATACAAAATATTTCTTATCTATAAACTATATTTATTTTAATATCTATATTACAATTTTATACAATATACATTAGATTTTATACATTGTTTTCATATTAATATTTTAAAATTTATGATTACTGCCTTGGCTCGTAGCGCGATGTTATATAGCTTAAAATCTTTCTCAAGCATTGGGCTATCAAAAGTAAAAAGATTAATTCAAATCCGACTAGTATCTCCAGCGATTAGCACGTTCAAACAAACAATATAGATGTGTGAAGATATCTCGACGATTGTTAAACTTAAAACTATTAAAGACCCAGTTCTTATATCAAAAATCTAATAGTTTTATCTATGGATTGTTAAATGTTGACATATTTATCATACAAAAATTAAATGTCCGTAGGTAAAACGACTTGTGTCTTGAATATAGATACCGAGCCTAAACAGATTTGAATAAAACTTGCCACATAGACAGACCATGTCCAGAACACATAGGTCTTTTTATCTCGGTAATGGGTTCCTGAGGGATTCACACAAGCAAAGCCGCGGGAAAAGGCAAGAAACTATTATATGAAGGAAGAGAAAATAATGTTAAAATATATAAAACTAACTTTTACACGCGGTCTTGCTCTCAGGAACCGTATTTTAAACCAGGATAAAAATAATCCTAGTGTCTGTTGCCCTTTGAATATAAACATCAAATCAAATTAAAATTAAAATATTAATATGAAAACAGTATTCTATGATAAATAATAATTATTTCATAATTATAAGACTAAACGAATTGATTTAATAATAATAATAATAATTATGCACTTATTATCTCGTCTCATACGCACTCATTTCAAATTGGCTATATTACAAATCCACCTTTTTACTAATATTATAAACAGAATAAGATTCGATTTCTTGTTTGTTTGTTTGTAAGGATTAAAATCAAAAACTACTCAACCTATTAAAAAAAAAATTTCAGCATTAGAATGTGTGCGTTGGGATCGAACTCGAGACTTCGTGGCAGTCCAATGGCCGGTATGTTAATCGTCGCGTTCCCGTCACATTAACGTTACGTCCACGTCTCGGACACGTAGCGTCTACGATAAACGTTTTTGCTATACCTTTAAATTCTCACGTTGTATTAAATTGGACTTCTACACCTATCTATTCTATGGTAGAAGGAAAACTCTTCCCTTTTAACTGGTTACGTAACGTGGTTGCGATGGCGGCCGAAAGAGAAAATTTACATACATACAGTCTTACGTTTCACTCTCGAAGGGGTAGGCCCAAGTGTGAAACACTCACTTTTCGCAAACTATGCTTTAGGCTCATATAGGGGCGAGCCTGACCATCTACCACATAAATGACTTTGTCTAAACCAGGTATCGAATCTGTATTACAGCCAATTTGAAACAAAACAATGGCATAAATGTAAACATGATTTAACCAAAAAATATACACATTTAATAATAATAATAATAATTAAAATAAGAATTAATCTAAATTAAAGTAAATAACAAGGCAAATCATTTTTATTTATATCAGGATTTTATTTGAACCTCTAATATGTCGTAAGCCCTTTGGGGTTGAGTAGTAGGGTTCGATTCCTCGACAGGGCTACAAATACTAAGTTTGTATTTTCATACAAGATGTGTGCCGGCCGCGTTTTTCAACAATCATATTTTATTTCATATGCCGTATTGACCCGGACCATCTGTATCAATATAATTTGTGTCAATGACATAGTTAGTTTCTTTCTTTCTTACAAAGTACTACCGAATTGTACTCCATTTGGTTAGGTATTTAACTAAAGGTAAATAATCTCGATGTTACTTTTTTATCTTTATATTATGTCGGCCTCGGTGGCGTAGTGGTTAGTATAACCGACTGCCACGCCTAAGGTCGCGGGTTCAATTCCCGCACAAGTCAAACATTTGTGTGTATGAACATGGATGTTTGTCTTGGTCTGGGTGTTTCTATGTATAATATGTACATATTTTATAAGTATATATGTATGTTTATCTATTGTCTAGTACCCATAGTACAAGCTCTGCTTAGTTTGGGCTAGATGGTGTTGTAATAAAATGCTGCTAAAGATCAATGTAAATACAACAATAACGGTTACTAAATCAATTGAACCGTTAGTTTAAGCAGTGGTTTATTTGTTTAATATGTGTTTCTGTCAAGTCACATCAAGATTGTTTACCTTTAGTTAAATACCTAACCAAATGGAATATAGGAATAAATCCTGTGTCCCGGGGGACTTTACAAACATTCAAACAACGGACCCAGAACATCCAGGCTCGGAACAACCATATGTGGATCACACAAAGTTTTGTTCCGTGTGGGATTCGAACCCACAACAACTTATACCGCAACTCTATTCGTGCAGTCAAGTTAGTGCATAGACACTTGTTATTCATTAGATGTTAAACATTTTAAAATGTTTTGTTTTGTATTTATTACTCATTGATGGAGAATATTTGATTAAAGCTCTAATTATTGCACAAGAATGAAGTGCGGACATTGTCTTCTTCTTCTTTCCGTGTGGTTAGTGGCCAACCTGTTGTCAAGAGTTGTTCAAGGCGCCCGTAGGCCTCTGACATGGCTTAACGCCTGCTGTCAGTTTGACAACAACCGGGACCGACGTTTTACGTGCCCTCCGAAGCACGCAGACGCTCAGATGAAATACCACTAAGCGGTCACCCATCTATAGACTGACCGCACCCAGCGTTGCTTAACCTTCGTAATCTTTTACCGATCAGTGAGTGCAACTGGCTATGAGCGCGTCACGCATTGTGATGTGTTTTTTAGATAAACGTTCTATTTTCAAGTGTTTGGAAGCAGCTGGACTTTTGCAAAAAAATTTCAAAGGTGGACATTTTGTTTTATAACGGACATTACGGGACATTTTCGTTTATAAATGTCCAGTTGTTAAATATTATGGGACAGCTACATTTATATATACAACTTTCAAGAGTGGACATTTTTGGACATTTAGAATGAGCTCTGATTAGCACAGATGTAGCCAATGTGAACACAGCTAATAGTTAAATTTGATGTAGCGTTTGAGAAAACGAAAAGTTTATTAGATTAATTTAAGATAGTAATCTCTAATGCAAATATTTTGGACACATATGTATAAAAGTGAACATTTTGCACAATTCATTGTATTTTATTCGTTTTTAAACTTGGTTTTGTATTTTATTTGGGCCTTCCACAGGATATTTGGAATAAAGAATAGATTCTTTACAGGACACCCTGTACATCTGGATTTAGCACAAGCACCATAAACATATGTCACAGGATACATTGAAAATAGTATTTTCGCGAAATTCCTCATACGTTTTTTTTTTATAAATATTATAGAAAGTAACTGTCTGTCTGTTACCTACTCAGGGCTAAACCACTCGACCGATTTAAATAAAATTTGATACATAGGTAGTTTAAAACCTGGGAAAGGACATAGGCTACTTTTTATTGTTGTAGGTACCACGCGAACAGAGCCGCGTGCGAAAGCTAGTATTTTATATATTGAATATTTGCTATTATCTTCCATCGTATTGCGCATAAACGTAGTAGTTTTGTAACGTCGTATAATAGAATTCGAATAATATGTATTCTTCATATTCATCACGTATTATTCGGAAAACGAGTAACATGCGTATAAAGTTTCAGAATTCTGTTAATTTTTGTGTTTTAAATTGATATTATTGCCACAATTTAATGCATGCTAAGGCCTTTTGTAAAACGACAGACAATTCGTGGCACACAGGCATAACGCAAAAAGTCTGTTGAAGTTGGTAGTTAAAATATGCAGATTTTCCTTGCGCGTGACGAAAAACTATCGTCTGCGATAAGTCTAATCCATATAGTCTGTAAATTAATGTTAGCGAACGTGAATGAGTTATGTATGTACCGGTTAACCTATCGGTTAGTCGGTACTTGCCATCTTCAACTTGCCCCGCACGAATGGTTCAGTACAATCGCATGTATGCGTTCGATTTCTCGATAAAGTATGTGTTAGTTTCTCGACAACGTCTTGGCTCAAGTGACTTGTCGAGTTTAAAATTTATTAGTCTTACGTCTTGCTCCACAACCTTCAACTAGCATTTATCTATAAGATAAAAGTCTCGCCATCTCTCTTCTTTAACCTAACAAGAGTGAGACAGCATGCATTTATCTTTCGGATAACATTTACTTGACAGTTGTGAAACTGGCCGTAAACCAGATATAAGTGGTCATAGTCGGATTTCTTAACGAGACCTGCCTCGGTTGTTTCAAATAGATCAGTCTCGGATATCTCGAGAAAGTCTCGTTAAGTATATTCTCGACAAAAAATATCTCGGGGTTTTACGATGACATTTACCGTAAGGATAGTCTCGATTTCGTTTAAAGTTTCGAATTTCTCGACAACTGTCTCGTCGAGAATTTTGTCGAGAATCTTAAAGTACCCTGTTTCGGGTATCTGAACAATATTACAACTAACAATAATGCACTACGCGGCTGCTACACAATATCTCGTGTCTCGTTCTAGTAAAATGTTGTCTCCGTCGCTCCGCGGTGAAGGATGAGGCGGTACTAACAGTGGTGTTGCTCGTACAAATCCGGCTCCAGACGTCGAACCCGCACCCTTTGTCTGTAGTGATACTCTTTGAGGTACAGCCTCAAACGTGCAGGTAGGGGGAGTTTTTCTACGCCTGTAAAAAGAAAATTATTTTATATTTTTTTTTTAGATAGACTTTTCTTTCTCTCGTAAGAAATCCTGTAAAATCTGCGTTGTCCGTTATTTGAATGTACATATGTATGTAAAGATTCATTAAAAGAGATTTTTATTTAGTTTAACTCGACTCCTGTACACACAGCGACGCATCAACCTAGACTGTTTGTACTTTGAACTATTAGAAGTTGAACGCTGCGAATCGTGCGAGAGAGTACGTTATATTTTTGCTACGCTCCATCCTTACCATTACATCGACACCACTATACACAGTCCCTTTCCGACAATTCTCTATTTTTAACCCCCGACGCAAAAACGACGGGGTGTTATAAGTTTGACGTGTCTGTGTGTGTGTGTGTGTGTGTGTGTGTGTGTGTGTGTGTGTGTGTGTGTGTGTGTCTGTGGCATCGTAGCTCCCGAACGGATGAACCGATTTTAATTTTGTTTTTTTTATTTGAAAGGTGAATTATGTATGTAGTTATGCGTATATAGGGTGTCTAACTTGATGTGTAGCCGTGTGTACTAGGAATTACTCGTGTATCGCGAGGGGTCTTTACAAACATTCAAACAAATCAAATCATTTATTGCAACGGACACATTTGCTTGTGGAACACGAAAATAATAATGATAATAATTATATAGTGTTTAACAAGAGGATTTTTAATCGGCGCAAGGACATTTTATGAAGATTTGTAGCTTTTGAAATATATTAGTGTTTATATATTAATACGTGAAGCAAAAACTTTGTACCCCTTTTTGCGAAAATTGCACGGACGGTGGAGTATGAAATTTGGCACAGTTAAAGTTTATATGGAGAAAGAGTGGCGAATCCTTATCTTTATACAGGGTGATTTTGAAATCGTGTAATTCCTTTTAACCACGCATTCTACTGGTGATATAGAATAACCCTGACCATCTTTTTTCTTAATTAGAATAATGGTTTCGGCAAAATTAGAGTACAGATTTTTTTCATGAAATGATTTCAAATAGTCATATTTTAACCACCTGACACAATCTTAATATTTTACTAATTTAAAAATAATAACATAACAATAACTGATGTCGTAAATAATAAGGGGCAATAAAAAGGACCGCCCGTTATTATTTACGACATTAATTATTAATATGTCTTTTTATTTTAATTAGTAAAAAATTAAAATTGCCTCGGTTGGTTAACATATGACTATCTGACACCATTTCACGAAAAAAACGGAATAATAATTTTTCAAAAAAAAAAATCTAATTAAATAAAAATATGGTCAGGGTTATTCTATATCACCAGTAGAATGCGTGGTTAAAAGGAATTACACGATTTAAAAATCACCCTATATATATAATTCTGCTGTACGTGGGTTGACAGAGAACTCTTCCTAAACGGCTGGACCGATATGAATGAATTTTATGGTGTGTTCAAGTGCATTCGAGGATAGTTTAGATTTGTATTTTTTTTTTGCCTATACAGGACGACTTCTGTCGGGACAGCTAATTATATGAAACACATTAAATATATGAAAAAACACTACACGCACACAACCATGCATTTGACACACGCAGTCGAATCGCGTTCGTAGTATTTCGGCATTGTTCATCTGACGTCGTACAATTCTTCGTAACTATGGTTACATATACCTTATTTATACGAAATAAAGAAAAAAAGAACACAAAGTAACCAGCTTAGGAATATTGTCAATGAAAGAGTATAGTTAAGTAAATAATAATTTACATATTGTCTTCTGTTTACGCGAATTTTGAAATTAAACTACTATATACGGATTTTATCGCGTTGTTTATTTATCACTGTATTACAAAATTTTGAAACTATTACACTACTACTACTATTGATTTTATTTTACTAATTTGTAAGCTAATAAAATTATTTAAACTATTAAATCTATTTATTTTTGGTTTACACTTTCCCCGACGTTTCGGTTGCTTTTCAGCAGCCATGGTCACGGGGAGACTGAGATGGTAGTTGTCTCAATGTTCCAGTGTAGTTATTTCAAAGTACCCGAACATAATTTAATTATTGGTGTTTCTATTTACGCAGAATGAGCTCAAAGTATCATGAAGTCTAGCTGTGGTTTGTTATAATAGTATAAATAATTTAATTAGCTTCAAAATTAGTAAAGTTTAATAGTATAGTATAGTAAGTGTACAGGTTCTAAATTATGTAATAAAGTGTTAAATAAAAAAACGCGTAGTTTAATTTCGATAAATAATCATTTGTTTAAATGTTTAATACAGATAGGTACTTACAATAACGTGTATAGCTTTGGCGAAATCTTAATGAAATGGGTGTACTAGAGGTATAGGAATAGACAACTAGCTGACCAGAGAAACGTAACCAAAAGATTTAAAAAAAATGTTAGGGTGGACAACCCGTGAGCCGACTGCTGAAGTGTACGTGCTGTCTGTAGCGCCCAGAACGTGAGTGTTACATCTAATAGCATATCTTCACGCTTGTATAATTCTAAAGAGGATAGGCAGAGATGTGTGTGATAAAAGATATATTATGATACGTCACTGATGAAAATTTCCTTTGGAAATAAGGTGGCTTTTATCGATTCCTTTAGCAACTAACGGTATATCATCACGATTAAATTTTGCACTATGGTTGAGTGAAGCTAATAAGAGGAAAAGATTGAAGCCCTCGTGCTGTTAATGACAATTGCTTTAGTTAGTTAATTACCTTATAATATTACTAGCCGACCCGGCAAACGTTGTTTTGCCATAAAAAATGTTTTAAACAAAAGATTAAAAAAAAATGTTAGCGGTGGACAACCCTTATCACTAAGGGGTATGAAAAATAGATAGTAGCCGATTCTCAGACCTACTAAATATGCATATAAAATATCATAAAAATCCGTCAAGCCGTTTCGGAGGAGTATGGTAACTAACATTGTGACACGAGAATTTTATATATAAGATAAAACTTTAATAACGATTAAACTTAAAATTTATATAAATTGTGGTCGAATTTTGACCACTAAGCGACCACTTGTATATCTTAATTTATCAACAGCGTGCATTCAAAATTTTAATGATAACAAAATTAATTGTTGGCTTCTATAAAGACAGTAATTATTATGCTTTTTGGTATTGACGTCCTTTTTCGAATGTCATCCTCGTAAATAAGTGTTATTATTGAGGTAATCATATAACGATAGCTCAGTGGGAAGACCAACAGACTGCAATGCAGAGGGTCTCGGGTTAGAACTCACGTCGCGCACCTCTGACTTTCGGAAGTTATATGACTTTTCGAAATGATGTGCGTATTGATTGACAATGATCGCCTGCTCCGTGCCTCGGAGAGCACGTTAAGCCGTCGGTCCCGGCTGCCATGAACATCTATGGCACTCGTTATTGGGAAGTCCGTGCCCTATAATATCCCGACACTGGTCTAGCCTTAGGTAGCGTTAGCCTTCGGGTTGCGGAGGTCAGATGGCAGTCGCTCCGTGTAAAAACTGATATCAATTCAAATCCGGTTAGACTAGAAAGCCGACCCCAAGTGACTTGGGAATAATAAAGGCTAGGGAGAAGAAGGATTGAGGAAATCATTTTGTATGGGTTTTACATTTAAAACCTTTAGTTAATAAACTGTATAGAATAAGGTAAAAGTGCATATGGAATGTAATAGGTATGTTTGGGCTCATGTGGTATAAAACAGGTGGCAGTTGTGGTACGTACCGTCGTAGCTGGTGTGCGAGACGATGACGGCGCGCGCCAGCTGCTGCAGCGAGAAGGGCTCGCTGCGCGGCAGCGGCGCCGTCAGCATCGGCTCGAAGAACATCACGCACGCCGGGTCCTGCGCGCCACACACGTATTCATTATATCGACTGCAGATTCCAACTGAACGTCAAGAGATCGGAAAAGGCGGTAGCGCAATGGATAAGGCATCGGACTTGCGGTCGTGAGGTCGCGGGTTCCAATCCCACCCATTGCAGTACCGACGTGAACCCACTCCTAATACAAGCATTCTAGCTTAGCTAGAGAGATTAACACGAATACTAATCATTTGTAATGCTAATTACTATTAATCTTGATAATAATAATAATAATAAACCCCTCTGGGACAGTCGTTACCTCATCATGAGACTAACGCGATATCGGAGAGCACAGTATACTAGCTTTAAAACTATCACCTTCGCCTTGTGATATAAACAAAAAATGTATCACCAGGTTAAATTAAAGCGCACAAACCGCATGGCAGCTTGTGGCGAGCTGAATGTGAGTGGCGACACTGCGGTCCTGATTGCCTCAGAGAGTTGGTTAGGGCCTCGTCCCCGGCTTGCCGTTATTGGTTGGCCGGGGTGGAACTTCAAGAGCGCCCGTAGGACTCTCAACTCTGGCTTGCCTTGGTGGGCCGGTCAGAGGGGGGCCGCTAGAGCTATATGCTTGGGGGTGGAAGTGTCATTTTCAAGGGCATAACTACGGGGAAACCCGCTCCGGGTCTCCGTTGTCACGAGACCCGTGATGGTGAAACCGGCGCCGCACCGCTCGACACCCCTAGCCACTCGCACCGGTGTTGCCCTCTGCTGCTGGCTTGTATGCCTATAGTGGCTTATCAGGGGGCCCATCTAGTGAGTTGGCGAGTCACCGTCTGCCCATTGCATTGATGCTATTAGAGTATTCAGGGCAGACGCCGTTTTTCATCCATAGTTAGCAATATACCGGTCCACCAAACACCCATACCCATAGCCCATATATTAGAATCCATACGTAGCAATAGTCCTACGCCTGCTGCGGCTAGTACCGCTGTAGGTGTTCCACCCCACGTTTGATTAAAACTCTCTATGGGCCTCTTCACGTTGGACCCATGTCTCCGTGTAAGCCTCCCAAAGGGCCAGGTATTTTCTAATATAATATCTTGGAAAGTACTTGTGATAAGAGAAACATAATAATAATGTATTTATTTTGCTTCAAATGTGTACCACAAAGATGTTACAGAATATAAATTAGAACAAAAGACATTTCACCCGTAATACAGGTATGCTAAAATATATGTCAATTAAGCTACTTAATTACATTTTTATTAACCAAATTAGGTACATGATAATATTGAATTTGAGATTAATTATTATTGTAAATAAATTCTTTAATCGAGTTCACTTCAATAAAAATAATATAATATTTTAATTAAATTATATGTAAAATTAAAGATTTTTCGTTTTCGTTTACATGTCAGAATTAATTGAATTAAGTGTGTAGATATAATTAATAAAAACAATACATGAATAACATTAAATTAGGCATTTTAAAACACCGAGTTTTAGTCGTAATATAATGTCTCATAATAAATGCAGTAACGACAAGAACTATTACTTAAAAAGTCTTTGATGGAATAAAAGTTTTCCTGGATAAGCCATTCCCGCAAAGCACAACAAAAGTTCTTATTCGATAAATTCACTATCCTCTTGGGCAAGGTGTTGAATTTGAGTGGTGCCATATAGACACAACTTTTCCTAAATAATTCCAACTTGGGCACACAGGCATTTGTATGGATAAGTGGGTGACATGTTGCTTATTCGTATTGTCGAATTTTTCAAAAAGTTAATTGTGAGATTTGACAAATTTAGCCACTTCATAAATATAGATGCTGGGAACAGGTAGTAGCTTATTCGATTTGGTAAGGTAAAATAGGTTTACATGACTCGGACCATTTCATACCGAACAATGCGCAAATGCATTTTTTTGCGCTATAAAACTCTTTTAAAATTTCACTCGAGTTACCCCATACAATTATGCCATAACGTATTATAGAGCAAATGTATGAGTGGTAAATCATTATGGTAGTTTGCCTGGATGTTGTTTCTTTAACTTTCCGTATGGAAAAAACGAACTTATTTATTTTTGTGCATATCTTGTCAATATGTTCCTTCCATGTAAAATGAGCGTCTAAAGTTATTCCTAAGAATGTTGTACTTTATATTTGCTGGACTTCTGTATTTTTATAACTGATATTTAATTGAATATGTTTACTTTTATAAGTTTTAAATTGTAAGAGTTTAGTTTTCAATGTTTTTTTAATTTATTTGCATCAAGCCATTTTATAACGTCTTAATGTTCTATTAATATCAGATTCATAGGAATTTACATTTTTACAATTCACGATGATTGATGTGTCATCAGCAAACAAGACACATTCGTGCGAAAGTGTGCGTGGTAAATCGTTGACTTAAATCAGGAATAACAAGGGCCCCAAAATGATGCCCTGGGGCACACCAGAATAATTAGTTTTAAGCTCAGAATCGTGACGTTTTAAGCTGTTAGTAATATTGTTAAATTTAGTTACTCTTGTGAACTGTCTTCTGTTGTTCAGGTATGATTGAAACCATAGTAAAGCTGGGCCTTTTATTCCAGATTTGTCAAATTTTTTAATAAGTATCGAATGCTGAACGAAATCAAATGCTTTACTAAGGTTCAATAATAGAGCAGATGTAGGGATTTTAGCATTAATGTTATTAACTATCGATTTTACGAACTTGAACGTGGCCAGTCGAGTCGATTTGCCTTTCCTAAATCCGTATCGTTCTTGTGTTAAGAGGTCATATTTATCTATAAATTTTAGTAACCTAGAATTACATAGCGCTTTCAAAGATTTTTGAGAGCACTGGAGTCAGAGCAATGGGTCTGTAAATATTCATGTCAGATCTAGATCCATTTTTGTGCAAAGGTTTAATCACGGATAACTTGAGTTTATCAGGAAGACAACCTTCTCCTAGAGATAAGTTAATAATATGTGATAATAGATTTGTTATATACTTTGCAATACTTTTAATAATGTCTATATTAATGTTGTCATACCCTGCAGACTTTGTATTTTTTTAAGACTTGATTATGTTAAAGACTTCAATAGAATTAGTGGGATCTAAAAAAAATGCTTGATTTATTACTTCTAAGGCCGTAGTCGGCGTGAAAATTTTTATTGGTAGAATTGCAAATTAAATCATTTTGTGTTATGTCAATTAAGAAATTATTAAATATTTCTGGTCCAGATGTCGCTGTGTTACCATTGTCAGTTATATTATCGATATACATATGAGCTTTAGCATCCCCCACACAGCGCTTAACAACATCCCATGTAGCCTTGCTTTTGTTTTTGGATGTTGATATGTGCCTTAAGTTACACAATGACTGCATATTAGACACATTTTTAAATAATTTTGAGTATGTTAATTTTGTTCTTTACTGTCATTATTCTTATTTAAATAATATTTATATCTTACTTCTCGTTTAATTTTAGAACTAACTTTAAGGCCTTTTGTCACCCATGATAATTTAACAGCTCCACAGCGATTCTTTATTCGATAAAGATAAGAGGGAAACAAAGTTTAAAGAACAATGTTGATTCGTTGTGAAACATATTAAAGGCATCATTTGTGTTTGAGGTATTAAAAAATTCAGTAAAAGAAAGTCTGCTAATACACTCAATAAACTTGTGTAAATTATTTTTGCGAAGATCATGAATCGTTGAAAAGTAATACCTTGCTAAAGCATCTTTCTGGTAGTTTTCAAATTCATTAGAATGCGCTGTGTTATGATCTGATAAACAGAAATTGTGAATCTTTCCTTTTGCCGTTGGGATGTTACTTATAATGTTGTCAATGCATTTATTTAATCTTGTTGGTTCCTGAATATGACACTGCGAATCGTAGTTTGATAATAGTTCCAAAAATTGGATACTTATTTTATCTTTAATAAGTATATTAATATTGTAGTCACCGCCAATTATTATCTTACGTCTTTTATAACGAAGCTTATTTAGTGTTTCATAAAGTTTGTCAAAAAAGAGATTGATATTGGAATTCGGAGTTCTGTAAAGACACAAGATAATGAGCTTTATTTGAGCAATTTCGACCCACAGATTTGAAAATGCTTTTCAATGCTCAACTTATTTATTTCATTCAATACCCTGTAGATTATTACGTAACAAAATACAGGTACCACCCCCCTTCTTTGCGTATTCCGGCAATAAATAGTTAACAAATAAAAATTATTTTACTTTAAAAATTGCTCCTCCACTTTTAATATCAAATGCTCAAGCACACGGCAATAACATTGTGATTAGACTCATGTAATTCGTTAAGAGCTAAGACTAGATCTTCCGTCTTATTTAGAACCCCAGCAATGTTTTGGTGCAATATAAATTGCAACAGAATTACAATGTATTATACTCTTCCGAGAGGCAATGAAAAACATATCATTATTGGTATTTTCAGGGGACTTATTTACAGGTTTGGTTATTTTAACTGCTCGGAAGTAATAATAATAATGTCCTCCTGACCGAATTTCGGTCACGGCGGCCAATCTTAACAGAGACTGGCCATCGGCGCAGGAGATATTATAGTGTACAAGTGTGTGCGCAAACACAAGTACACTCGGTGTTCCCTAACACACATGATCCGAAGAGACGGTAATCCGACACGACCGGAGAGAGATCAGGCGCAGGACCAACGGCTTAACGTGCTTTCCGAGGCACGGGGGTGTCTAACACCGCCAACTTCCTAACTCCGGGCTCGTTTTGAGATTTCTTAACAGAAAAACCCAATAATTTTTTGTTGGCCCGACCCGGGATTCGAACCCGAGACCTCACGGAGGTAGATATTGTGCCTCTGCGAGGTTCCGATTGCGAACGGGTTAAGAGGGTTGTTGACTTGTAAGAATAGTCTGCATAAATGTAGTTATTCAAATCTTTACAAATAGTTTTTAAACCATTATTAAGCAAACCACTGCCCTTAGAGAACATTGTATTATCATATCTGAGATTAATATTGGAATCGAATAAAATTGCATAATTTTAAGTACATATATCGCGGTACAATAAATGATTAAAAATAGATTAAAATATAGCTCAGTGTGGAGACCAACAGTCTGCAATGCAGAGGGTCTCGGGTTCGAACCCACGTCGCGCACCTCTGACTTTCGGAACTTATATGACTTTTCGAAATGATGTGCGTATTGATTGACAATTATCGGCTGCTCCATGCCTTGGAGAGCACGTTAAGCCGTCGGTCCCAAACATCTATAGCAGTTGTTATTGGGAAGTATGTGCCCTATAATATCCTGACACTGGTCTAGCCTTAGGGTATCGTTAGCCTTCGGGTTGCGGAGGTCAGGTGGCAGCCGCTCCGTGTAAAAACTGATATCCAGTCAAATCTGATTAGACCAGAAAAGCCGACCCCAAGTGACTTGGTAATAATAAAGGCTAGGGAGAAGAATAAATGATTAAAAACTTCTACTCTTGAGTTGAACATAAGATTAGTGCCATTAAATTTATAAGTTGGTAAAAATAAAACTATGTTAGTATGTTGTATTTTAATTAAATTGTTACGGATGACTAAAATTAATTTATGATAGTTGTTAGTTTTCTCAAAGTTTACTGCCTACACCTCGGCGGGGTCGCAACCGCATGCGAAAGTGATTCGTGCGGCCCCGTCGATAGCAGGCGCGTGCGCTTCATACAAGCAAATAAACAGTGCATACCCTAGTCCCCTGTATGCCTATGTAAATCTATATCATATCTCATATCATAATCGAAATCTATTTATTAAATACTACAAGCTGAATAATAATTAATACACTATAAAATTATCAGATACAATAAGAGCTTGTGCCACTGCCATCTATTGGTCCGTGAGCTAACTATTAAACAAATAGCTTGTGCCACTGCCATCTATTGATTCTTGAGCGAACTACTAAACAAATACAATATATAATAGAGAGGTGTCTGGAAGCACAAAGAATCGTGCTTATTAGCAGTACATTTAAACGTCAATCGATTACGCTGTCTACGAGACAAATATTTTGCTTATGTGTGTAAACGTTTGTGCTCGCCGACTGAAGGCACTGCCTACAATGAAAATCCAACAAGTTTAAATAGCTGTCAAAAACATCATAGGTAACCGCCGAGGTGACAAATGAAGCGTTTAAAAAACATCGTGGTCAGGTGAATTTGATGGTAATCGACAGGATTAACTCTCCTTTTATTGACACATAATGCAGGGTCATACGTTATTAGCGTGTTACTAACAAGAACAGCTGAAGCTAAAGCGATGCTGGTAGTGCGAGCATGAGTTAGTACTAGAACAGTATATTGTACCTTGTAATGTTCGATGAGTCCAGTGACGGTGGGCGCGGCGAACACGGCGGGGTCGTGCGAGTCGAAGCTGAAGCGATGCTGGTAGTGCTCGATGCGCGCGTGCAGCGAGCGCCCGTACTTGCGGAACGACACCGAGAACAGGTGCTCCTCCTGCGCCGAGTCGCGGAGCAGGAACGTGCCTGCACGCACACACGCACGCACACACATAAGTACTATAACTGTCATATTTATATACTGGGCGTAAGGAACGGCGCGGCGTACCGAAAACTTCAGCGAAACGTCTTTCTGTAGGTTCAATCGGCCAAAAATGTGGTCTACCACCCTACGGATGGAGTTCGTTTGAACGTTATGAAACAACAAACTCGATTTCTCCTTGCAATAATATTATGACAGGGACCATTGCTCTCTTTATCATGTATTATATTTATGAGATGTGTAAAGTTTGAAAAGTCAATCTGAGCGATAATTGGATCCCAGAGAAACTTTTATCAAAACCGATACACCACGTTCATGGCCGACTGACTATACTAATCTGGACGCAAACTTTTTTATACGGTACGCAATGGATTGCTACCAATACACCGCACCGCTCGGGCAATGACCTCTGCGTTCTACACGCATAAACAGCTGATTTGTTTAAATCACGACAATTTACTTATATTGCTGTATTTTAGGAAAATGAGGTATTCTTTGTTTTAATTTAACAAAATAGATGATTTATGCATAGAATGCAATGCAGAGAAAGAAAAATGCAGAAAAACATTGATTTTTGCTGAAGACAATGCCAACGATTTTTAACTTAGTTTAATGGTTTGAATCTACTATTTCAGTTTTCGATACACTGTCCCTTACACCCAGTACACTAATAGTTGAAGGTGCAAGTCACAGCTAACTGAAACTGTACATACATAGTCTTAAGGGGATAGTATTCTTTAACATTTGCATCTACCTTTCGCCAGTTATCGTTTAGGTATTTCGTTGTAAAAGGCTGATCTGAGTAACAAAATTAAATTACTTATTTGAACATGCCCGAGATTGGCACGTTGAATAGTATCTACAGAAACTCCATTGTAATATGATCCACAATGAAACCTTGAGGCACTCCCGTAGTTCTTAATTCAGCGTGGCTGAGAATGACCACTTCGCACATGGTCCAGAATGGTACCTTGAGGCACTCCCGTAGTTCTTAATTCAGCGTGGCTGAGAATGACCACTTGGCACATGGCCCAACATGGAACCTTGAGGCACTCCCGTAGTTCTTAATTCAGCGTGGCTGAGAATGACCACTTGGCACATGACCCAACGTGGAACCTTGAGGCACTCCCGTAGTTCTTAAATCAGCGTGACTGAGAATGACCACTGCGCACATGGTCCAGAATGGTACCTTGAGGCACTCCCGTAGTTCTTAATTCAGCGTGGCTGAGAATGACCACTTGGCACATGGTTCAGAATGGTACCTTGAGGCACTCCCGTAGTTCCTAAATCAGCGTGGCTGAGAATGACCACTTGGCACATGGCCCAACATGGAACCTTGAGGCACTCCCGTAGTTCTTAATTCAGCGTGGCTGAGAATGACCACTTGGCACATGGTTCAGAATGGTACCTTGAGGCACTCCCGTAGTTCTTAAATCAGCGTGGCTGAGAATGACCACATGGCACATGGCCCAACATGGAACCTTGAGGCACTCCCGTAGTTCTTAATTCAGCGTTGCTGAGAATGACCACTTGGCACATGGTTCAGAATGGTACCTTGAGGCACTCCCGTAGTTCTTAAATCAGCGTGGTTGAGAATGACCACATGGCACATGGCCCAACATGGAACCTTGAGGCACTCCCGTAGTTCTTAAATCAGCGTGGTTGAGAATGACCACTTGGCACATGGCCCAACATGGAACATTGAGGCACTCCCGTAGTTCTTAATTCAGCGTGGCTGAGAATGACCACTTGGCACATGGTTCAGAATGGTACCTTGAGGCACTCCCGTAGTTCCTAAATCAGCGTGGCTGAGAATGACCACTTGGCACATGGCCCAACATGGAACCATGAGGCACTCCCGTAGTTCTTAATTCAGCGTGGCTGAGAATGACCACTTGGCACATGGTTCAGAATGGTACCTTGAGGCACTCCCGTAGTTCCTAAATCAGCGTGGCTGAGAATGACCACTTGGCACATGGCCCAACATGGAACCTTGAGGCACTCCCGTAGTTCTTAATTCAGCGTGGCTGAGAATGACCACTTGGCACATGGTCCAGAATGGTACCTTGAGGCACTCCCGTAGTTCTTAATTCAGCGTGGCTGAGAATGACCACTTGGCACATGGCCCAACATGGAACCTTGAGGCACTCCCGTAGTTCTTAATTCAGCGTGGCTGTGAATGACCACTTGGCACATGGTTCAGAATGGTACCTTGAGGCACTCCCGTAGTTCTTAAATCAGCGTGGCTGGGAATGACCACATGGCACATGGCCCAACATGGAACCTTGAGGCACTCCCGTAGTTCTTAATTCAGCGTTGCTGAGAATGACCACTTGGCACATGGTTCAGAATGGTACCTTGAGGCACTCCCGTAGTTCTTAAATCAGCGTGGCTGAGAATGACCACATGGCACATGGCCCAACATGGAACCTTGAGGCACTCCCGTAGTTCTTAATTCAGCGTGGCTGAGAATGACCACTTGGCACATGGTTCAGATAGTACCTTGAGGCACTCCCGTAGTTCCTAAATCAGCGTGGCTGAGAATGACCACCTGGCACATGGTCCAGAATTGTACCTTGAGGTACTCCCGTAGTTCTTAATTCAGCGTGGCTGAGAATGACCACTTGGCACATGGCCCAACATGGAACCTTGAGGCACTCCCGTAGTTCTTAATTCAGCGTGGCTGTGAATGACCACTTGGCACATGGTTCAGAATGGTACCTTGAGGCACTCCCGTAGTTCTTAAATCAGCGTGGCTGGGAATGACCACATGGCACATGGCCCAACATGGAACCTTGAGGCACTCCCGTAGTTCTTAATTCAGCGTTGCTGAGAATGACCACTTGGCACATGGTTCAGAATGGTACCTTGAGGCACTCCCGTAGTTCTTAATTCAGCGTGGCTGTGAATGACCACTTGGCACATGGTTCAGAATGGTACCTTGAGGCACTCCCGTAGTTCTTAAATCAGCGTGGCTGGGAATGACCACATGGCACATGGCCCAACATGGAACCTTGAGGCACTCCCGTAGTTCTTAATTCAGCGTTGCTGAGAATGACCACTTGGCACATGGTTCAGAATGGTACCTTGAGGCACTCCCGTAGTTCTTAAATCAGCGTGGCTGAGAATGACCACATGGCACATGGCCCAACATGGAACCTTGCGGCACTCCCGTAGTTCTTAATTCAGCGTGGCTGAGAATGACCACTTGGCACATGGTTCAGAATGGTACCTTGAGGCACTCCCGTAGTTCCTAAATCAGCGTGGCTGAGAATGACCACTTGGCACATGGCCCAACATGGAACCTTGAGGCACTCCCGTAGTTCTTAATTCAGCGTGGCTGAGAATGACCACTTGGAACATGGTCCAGAATTGTACCTTGAGGCACTCCCGTAGTTCTTAATTCAGCGTGGCTGAGAATGACCACTTGGCACATGGCCCAACATGGAACCTTGAGGCACTCCCGTAGTTCTTAATTCAGCGTGGCTGAGAATGACCACTTGGCACATGGTTCAGAATGGTACCTTGAGGCACTCCCGTAGTTCCTAAATCAGCGTGGCTGAGAATGACCACTTGGCACATGGCCCAACATGGAACCTTGAGGCACTCCCGTAGTTCTTAATTCAGCGTGGCTGAGAATGACCACTTGGCACATGGTCCAGAATTGTACCTTGAGGCACTCCCGTAGTTCTTAATTCAGCGTGGCTGAGAATGACCACTTGGCACATGGCCCAACATGGAACCTTGAGGCACTCCCGTAGTTCTTAATTCAGCGTGGCTGAGAATGACCACTTGGCACATGGTTCAGAATGGTACCTTGAGGCACTCCCGTAGTTCTTAAATCAGCGTGGCTGAGAATGACCACATGGCACATGGCCCAACATGGAACCTTGAGGCACTCCCGTAGTTCTTAATTCAGCGTGGCTGAGAATGACCACTTGGCACATGGACCAGAATGAAACCTTGAGGCACTCCCGTAGTTCTTAAATCAGCGTGTCTGAGAATGACCACTTGGCACATGGCCCAACATGGAACCTTGAGGCACTCCTTTGGTTTTTAATTCCAACGTGGTTCGAAATGGCCACTTAGATAGGACCTTTAGGTACCTTTTTTTAATCACTGCCATATTCAAAGAATATTTTAGACAGCAGCCTGCGTAACATTTGAATTTTTTGTTGTCACAAGGTGACAATCAAATTCAAGATGAGTTTTGAAGCAGAATAGCACAGCTGAACTCAACCATAAGAAATGTATGTAAATTCCGTACCCACTTAAGACTGCGCCGAGCGTAAGACGCGGTTGGACTGAATAACAGAGCTCGATATTCTAATCGACGCGCGGCCGCCATAGTCACATTGTATGGAGGATTTGAAGTGCTTTTTTGATAAATATGAATCTTTATTGTCAACCAATAACTTAAATATCTGGGACGGACAAATTGTAATATAACTATTTATGTTTCTAAGCTGTAAAATAGGATAGATTTTTACGGTTATAATCTAAAAATCACGTCACCCGGTTTGCGTTTTGTATTTTTCGTGCAAATTTACGTAATTTTGTAGGCGAAAATATTAATTATTTCAAGTTTTTTACAGGGAGTCATTGTAAACATATTCATTGTTGTCATCATCATGGTAAATGTATATTTTATATTTGTATTAAACAAAAAGTGTTGATTTTATCAACTTAACTGTGATCGCCTGTTTTGGCACATTTCGCTCGGCGCAGTCTTAAAGCTCAGTCACAGAATATTCACTTCGCAAAATGTTCCTTTTGCAAAATGTCCTTCTTCAAAATGTTTTCTCTTTTGCAAAATGTCCCTTTCTTAGAACGTCCATTTCACAAAACGTCACTGCCGCAAAATTTCTTTTATTCTCAGAATATCCCTATCGCAAAATGACCTTGTCTCAAAACGTCGTTTTCGTAAATTGTTTTTTCATAAATGTCATTTCCGCATATTTCCTTCGTAAAATGACAACTGTTCACATTTTGGCTGTTGCCATTTTGCGAAGTGGACATTGTGCAACTGAGCGTCACTTCAGACATCAATGATAAATTATAAGTTGATATTATAAGCCCTGTAGTGTGGTGTGTTTACCTTCAGGTTTGTTGTCAAGCAGCCTCTCCGCCTCGTAGCGGTCCATCTTGCCCCAGTAGAAACTGCAGGCGGTGATCTCCTGCAGGTCCGGCACGAGGCAGTGGATGTAGTCCACTTGCGTGTGCACCTTGGCGGCGGGCGCGGGCGCGGGCGCGGGCAGCGACGGGGCGCGGATCAGTAGCGCTCGGAGCTCGCTGCCACAGACCACCTGGAGAACAGACAAATATGAAAATATCAGCCCTGTACCAAATTGTTTCACTATTTTTGGTACGAAATCTATACATATCTACATAGATTCATGCCTATTTCCCAGAGGGGTAGGCAGAGACTACGGATTTCTATTTGCTACGATCCTGACACACTTCTCTGGCTTCATTCACTTTCATAACATTCTTCATACACGCTCGCCGGTTTAAGGTGCTCTTAACCTGGCCTTTATCCAGAACGTCTCCGATCTAATCGAGAAACGTTCGCCTAGGTCTTTCCCTTGCGACTGTTCCATTCACACTAACCTTATAAACTTTCTTAGTCAATCTTTTCTCGTCCATTCTTTCTACTTGCCCAAACCAGTTGAAAGAAGCTGACCAGCTGAGAGAAATATATACACATAAATAAAATTGAAGAGTCAGTTTGTAATTTCGAAATACAGCTTTATACTAAATGCATATAAAAGTTTGAACAGCACTTATATAAACAAAACATTTTCAAAAATTTTAACGTCCTTCTGTCTGTTTGTTCTGGCTAATCTCTGAAACGACTGATGTTATAAGGAGTAACTTAGGCTACTTTGATTTTAGATCTCTTTTGTTAAATTCCACGCAGACGAAGTCGCGGGTAACAGCTAGTATACAATATAATATCAGCTCTGTATTAAGCTGTCCCACTGCTGGGCACGGGCCTCTTCTCAATGTGAGAACGGTTAGGTCATAGTCCACCACGCTCGCCCAGAGCGAGTTGGCAGACTTCACATATCTTATAGAACATTATATAGAACTCTCAGACATGTTCCCTCACGATGTTTTCCTTCACCGTTAAAGCGAGCGATAATTAACTATTAAATACGTATATAAGATAGAGAAAGATATATGTTCCACCAACACAAACGAAAGGTCCTCTGACCAGGTAAGTATACAAATGCCCGACATTAAATAATAATAAAATTAATATAATAATGTATGTATATTTAGTAGCTGATTGTGTAAAATTCACTTGCGAGATTCAGAATCATATAAAGTAGTGTGTAATGGTGTACAGCGCCATCTATCGTCGTATGTTGTAACTTTTTGGTCTGAGTGGTGTCGCTACATTCTCCTCTTTTATAATGTACTATATTCTGCCCGCGGCTTCGCCCGTATAGTATAGTAAAGGTACTTTTTTCTGGATGAAAGGTACTCTATGTCCTCTTCTGTGTCAGTAACAACGTGAATGCGAAATTTCATGATGATCGGTCGAGTAGTTAAGTGGTGATAGCGTAACAAAGAAACTCACATTCGCATATATTAGGAAGTTCAGATCCTACATAACCTGGTTTAATGTTATAAGATGGTAACATCGTAGATAATTTACCTGGAAGTGCGGGTGCAACCGTATGGCGTCGTTAGTTTGTGTGAGCTCACTCCTCCTGCCTTCCTGAGCCGCCTCGCCTTCCGCTCTGTAAACATGAACAGATCAATTATATATACAGTCTCACGCATATTACCTTTAAGAGATGTAACAACTGTTTTGTTTTTTTAATTACTTGCAATTTGTGTTTCAATCTATAGTAAGCATTGTTGTTAACCCCTCCAGCTAAGCTAGAATGTTTGTATTAGGAGTTGGTTCACGTTAGTAGTGCAATGCGTAGTGGTGCAATTCTACAACGTTATTCTTACTTAGTACGAAACCTATAAATAGTTTGTTCAGAATCAGCAAGCGAATCGATTACAATAGTTTTTAAACCATGTTATATTTTATCCCGAATGTCTATCAAAATTTGTTAAAATACGACACACTAAGAAACGGTCGGCCGGCGGCGGCTGGTAGGCATTTATCGAACAAGCCACAATATATAGTTAAATGCTTAGATCATTCATAGTTTGGGAATTCCCCTTTCGGTGTGCACCCTGCACCGCTACCCGCACCCCCGTCTCGTCCTGCGTTACGTCCCGCCTGCGCCCGCAGCCCCCGCAGCCCCGGCCTCGTCCTGCGGGACGTCCCGCCCGCGCCCGCAGTCCCCGCCTCGTCCTGCGGGACGTCTCGCCCGCGCCCGCAGCCCTCGCACCCCCTGCCCTGGCCAGTGAGCGAGTGCATTGGGTGACAATATTGCCGCGAGGACAACGGTGCAACTATATCAGCTGATAGCTTAGTGAGGTTTTATTATGTCTGATTCTTTTTTAGTTTTATTGATTGTTCTTATAATAATATGTTTGGGGTATTTTGGCTTTTGTACTAAGTAAAAATAACGTTGTATAACTTGTGGGCCTCGATGTCGTAGTGGTTAGTGTAACTGACTGCCACGCCTGAGGTCGCTGGTTCGATTTCCGCACAAGACAAATATTTGTGTGCATGAACATGGATGTTTGTCTTGGTCTGGGTGTTTCTATGTATAATATGTATGTATATACAAAAAAATAGTATATATGTATGTTTATCCATTGTCTAGTACCCATAGTACAAGCTCTGCTTAGTTTGGGTTAGATGGTGTTTTATGTATGTGATAGAATATTATTATTATAACGAAACCGATTTAATTAGGCGATTATCACACTACACCGCGCTCCGTCGCGTAGCGCGGGGCGGCAGATTTTAACATTGTATGCAAGTATCTCAATTTATATAGAAATCACGCCAACACAGTGCCGACGCGTCAATGCTCGGGACGCCTTCCCGCACGCAGGTCCTGTCGCGGGGCGACACAGCGGCGCCGCGGGGCCGCGGGGCCGCGGGGCCGCGTGACATTTTGTGTTATAGGACGTTTTCGACAGCTAAGTGAACGTTTGACTTTATTTGTCGCGGGGCCGTCGCACACTGCCGCCCGCGCGGGGTCGCAGATTACACGCTCAGTGAGGCAGATCTGTCGCTCCGCGCACCGCGGCGGGACGCTTCGCCAGTGGGAGAATCGCCTTAATATTAATCAACTCTACGTATATAATACATGCATAATTATTAGAAAAATTATTGACCAAAACATAAATATGTCGGATATAGTGTGTGCATCAGCAACCCCATCGATAGACATAATTCGGCGTACTATAGGGTGATCGAGCCAAGTGAAACAATAAATGCACACTGATCACTTTTATTGTCTTCACAATAAATTAACACGAATGTCTTGCACGAAACGAATGACAGTTCCTAGCGAGGAGGTTCGCGCACGACGACGGTAGAAAGATCCCGTCGGATATAGGGCGCGCCTCCATTTAAGTAGGCTCTGTCGTAACACGAAGTGAGCTGCGTGCTGACGTCATCGCAACAGTGCTGCCATATCTTGACTTTCATGTCGCGTTTCGTACTAATGACCGTCTCCGACAAATATAAATTTATCCTTTATAAAGATATCACAAATTACGAAACACAGTACTCGCCGATCAAATTTGCTTGTATTACATAGGGTACGAACCAATTATGGCAAAAAAAAAACGTAAGATTTCAAAGAGCACAACTTTACAATAAGTTACCTTCTTCTCCCCAGCCTTTATTATTCCCAAGTCACTTGGGGTCGGCTTTTCTGGTCTAACCGGATTTGACTGGATATCAGTTTTTACACGGAGCGGCTGCCACCTGACCTCCGCAACCCGAAGGCTAACGATACCCTAAGGCTAGACCAGTGTCGGGATATTATACGGCACTAACTTCCCAATAACGACTGCCATAGAACGTGCTCTCCGAGGCACGGAGCAGGCGGTAATTGTCAATCAATACGCACATAATTTCGAAAAGTCATATAACTTCTGAAAATCAGAGTTGCGCGCCGTGGGTTCGAACCCGAGACCCTCTGTATTGCAGTCTGTTGGTCTCCCCACTGAGCTATCGCTGCTGCGTTTTACAATAAGTTACCATCCAATATAAAAAATAAATAACTAATAAACAACCAAATTACCAAATAAATGTTAAATTAAATAAGCACCAAAATACCTATCGTGTGACGACCATTCGAAATGTGTTTATACACAATGTTATCCAATGTTCTCATGTAAGTGACTTTATAATAATATTCTATCGCATACACACAACACCATCTAGCCTAAAATTCTCGTGTCATTCCGTTACCATACTCCTCCGAAACGGCTTGACCGATTTTTATGAAATTTTATAGCATATTTAGTAGGTCTGAGAATCGGCTACTATCTGTTTCATACCCCTTAGTGATAAGGGTTGTCCACCGCTAACATTTTTTTAAATCTTTTGGTCAAAACATTTTTATGGCAAATCAACGTTTGCCGGGTCAGCTAGTGATATTATAAGGCAATCAACTAACTAAAGCAATTGTCATTAACAGCACGAGAGCTTCAATCTTTTCCTCTTATTAGCTTCACTCAACCATAGTGCAAATTTAATCGTGATGATATACCGTTAGTTGCTAAAGGAATCGATAAAAGCCACCTTATTTCCAAAGGAAATTTTCATCAATGACGTATCAAATACCTTTTATCACACACATCTCTGCCTATCCTCTTTAGAATTATACAAGCGTGAAGATATGCTATTAGATGTAACACTCACGTCCTTGGCGCTACAGACAGCACGTACACTTCAGCAGTCGGCTCACCATTCTCTCTATTTGTGTCACCTTCTGTAATTAAAGATAACAAAACTTAATTATAAACGAATATACCTATATACATAAAAGTCTCGTGTCACTGTTTGTGGTCGCACTCCTCCGAAACGGCTCGACCGATTTTTATGTATATTTTTAGTAGAGAATAGGTCGTAAAGTATATTTCATACCGTTAGGTGATTAGGATGTCCCTATCGAATGAATTTATATGACAGAACAATGTTTAAAGGTTCAATATATAGATAGTCAACCACTTGATTTGATAAGATAAAACGTAGTATAATATAATAATGTAATATTCTATCACATACACACAACGCCATCTAGCCCAAACTAAGCAAAGCTTGTACTATGGGTACTAGACAATGGATAAACATAAGGTCTCGATGGCGTAGTGGTCAGTGTAACCGACTGCCACGCCTGAGGTCGCGGGTTCGATTCCCGCACAAGTCAAACATTTGTGTGCATGAACATGATTCTATGTATAATATGTATGGATGTGCGAAAATTTTTTTTTTTGCGTATTACGTATACACATCTCTGACTTTTTGAAATTGTGCGTATTAATTATCGCTCGCTTTAACGGTGACGGAAAACATCGTGAGGAATCCTGCATGTCTGAGAGTTCTACATAATGTTCTCGAAGAAATGTGAAGTCTGCCAACTCGCTCTGGGCCAGCATAGTGGACTATGGGCTAACCCTTCTCACAGTGAGAAGACAGCAGTGCGACAATCTAATATAGGGCTGATCTTATATATTTTAATTTTATACTTAGATTACTCTTTATTACTGAGATTTTTGTTATGTGTATTTCAGTGGATCTGTTTGGTTTAGATTCAGAAATCCTCTGTAGATGGCGCCACGATTGAGCTCTACGAAATTTAATTTAAACCAAAATTCGGGCGGGCATCTGTCGGGCTCTCTAATGAAGTATAATACTCTTTTGCTACAGTAATACATACATATATTCACGCCTGTCTCCCAGAGGGGTAGGTAGAGACTACAGATTTCCATTTGCTACGATCCTGTCACACTTCTCTGTCTTCATTCACTTTCATCACATTCCTCATACACGCTCGCCGGTGGTGCTCTTAACCTGGCTTTAGTCCAGAACTTCTCCGATCTGATCGAGAAACGTTCGCCTAGGTCTTCCCCTTGCGACTGTTCCATTCAGTAATACCATCATTATATTGTAAATAGTGAGTAGCTATAAGTAACGTCCACTAGAACTGTAGCAAGCCAGTCGGCCAATATACGTTGTACAACGAAGTTGTGTACCTAAACCTTACATCCCGGTAAGAAAGCGCATTTCTCCTAATACATCGCAGCTACCATAACACCAATGGTGGTAAATATATAAACTGAGTACATACCAGTGTTTATGACAATGGCGTCTAACTCACGCCGTAGGTCCCTCGCACCCAGTGTCAGAACCGCTGCCAACCTGGAACATACAAGTAAAATATCTATTAATAAGGCAACAATAACTTAGCAGAGAATATATTATTTTTATAATAGCGCATAGAAAGAAATATACAGGGTGATTTTGAAATCGTGTAATTCCTTTTAACCACGCATTCTACTGGTGATATAGAATAACCCTGACCATATTTTTATTTAAATAGAATTATATTTTTTGAAAAATTATTGTTCCGTTTTTTTCGTGAAATGGTGTCAGATAGTCATATGTTAACCAACCGAGGCAATTTTAATTTTTTACTAATTATAATAAAAAAACATATTAATAATTAATGTCGTAAATAATAACGGGCGGTCCTTTTTATTGCCCCTTATTATTTACGACATCAGTTATTGTTATGTTATTATTTTTAAATTAGTAAAATATTAAGATTGTGTCAGGTGGTTAAAATATGACTATTTGAAATCATTTCATGAAAAAAATCTGTACTCTAATTTTGCCGAAACCATTATTCTAATTAAGAAAAAAATATTGTCAGGGTTATTCTATATCACCAGTAGAATGCGTGGTTAAAAGGAATTACACGATTTCAAAATCACCTGTATAGTCCATCATTTAGATCAGGAAAAAATATTGGACACATATTTTTCTTTTCTCCCACAAATTAATAACAACGAAGATACGCGTTCAAATAACGTGTTACGTCACTGTTCGGTAATTTTATGGTGTTTATCTATTAAGAAAAACGGGCTATACAAGATGAGACGTGTTTGAGTAATCAGAAATGTTGTTGTAGGTGTACAAATGAAATGCTTCTTTGTAGATATGGGACTATGGGTATATATTTACTGGTACCAGTTACATATAATATAAAATATATAAATGCATATTTAGCTACGACCTAACCAGTAGTTGTGGGGAGACCACTGCCGCGCAGCGCCACTGTATACTTGCACCTGACTATACAAAACTGAAGCGTGAGTAGCGTCGTTGCACAATGCATATTTCGCTAACTTTGACGTTCATATATGTTACTTTGTGACTCATAAGAATAAATGATTATTGCCATAAATATGGTGTGTGTAATTATTAAAAAATGGGCTATATACGATGTAATTACATATTTCGCTAACGTTGACGTTCATATATGTTACTTAGTGAGTCATAAGAATAAATGATGATTGAGTTAGATATAATGGTGTACCGTGTACCTGTCGTCACTGACGCGGCGGTAGGCGGTGCAGACGCAGGCGGGGCGGCGCCAGCGGCGGCGGCGGCACGCGCACTCGCGCCCGCTCCATCTGCGACGACCGAACATCGACTATATTATATACATATTTATAAAAAAAGTGAACGAGCTGTTATTGAGATTGCTGTGTATGAGGCGGCTTCGATTCTCGGGTCAGGCATAGAGATCTGAAACTATACGATCGTACTTACTCTGAGACCTAATTGTAAAATTTTATTTCTTTTTAATTTTGCAACTAATCTTGTTACTGCTTACAGAAAAAGTTATTTTGAGGATACTATTTGCTTTTGCTTATAAAATAACATACAATATTAAAAATTTACATGCGATTTTAGTATTATCGATATATATTGTTACAGTCGACATTAGATAATATGACAACAGTAAACAACAAAAAGAAAGTTTGCCTGTTCCGTTGAAAATACTCGATAAATTGAATAAAATTAATATTAATTGGTCCCCTCGGAAATTTAAAGTTGAAGGAATAGTATTTTGCTCGCCAACGAGCAATCATTTGAAGTTCAGGCTTCCCTACTCTCTACAATTTGAAGTATTTATTATTGTTATCAAATTGGGTGTCCATTTTGGGAACTAAATGGAATCGGGATCGGACTTAGCATGCTTTAAACTCTACTCTTGACTTTATTTTAACAGCTGTGTATTGCGCTGTCGTTTTGAAGTGTTTATCATGCACAGACCTGTCGTTTGAACAATGATGGATTGAAGCCGCTCACTCAACAGTAAATTACTGACTTATGGACTTCAAAAATGAACTTTTGTTTTCTTTTTTATCTCTGTCCTTCTTAGTTATTTAAACACTTGGTAATTTAAAATTTTCCTCTCGTGTTTTGATTGTCATATTGAGCATCGACTGTATCATCTTTAAATCCTTTTGCTAGGTGCTGTAACGAGTGATACCCCAAGTATTGCAACACAGATTACGATTACTGATCAGACGGGCCACCTTATTTAATCCTTGTATGGTAAAAAATAAAAATAAATACGACTGTTGTGCATAAGGTCTTGTATTCGTTGTCTGTGTAATGTTTATTTTATTTATTTTTAGCCTGTACCGTCCCAATGCAGTGCAAAGGTCTCCCTTCGATCTTGCCACTCCTTTCTGTCTAGCGCCAATTGTCTCCAATCTCGGTTGAACGCATCCAATTCATCGCGCAATCTCATTCTGGACCCGTTTGTTATTTGGTGCCCAGTCTGTGGTGATTTCTGCCCACTTCTCTTCAGACATGCGACAGATATGGCCAGCCCAGTCCGGCAGCAGCTTGAACCACATCCTTAACCTTTGTTTGGGAGCGCAATACCGTATTTTATGACTACTGCTCCACGGCACGTTGGCAGACCCCGATGTCGGACTGTGTAATGTATTTTTACAGCCAGTGGCATCTCTCGGCACTGTGGGAATGACTCGGCAGTTCCTTCTAAGAATTTATTTACAGCGCCATCTATTGACGTCTTACTGAACTACGTAGCTTGTAAGTACGCGAAGAGTAGAGAGAGCGCTAGAACTTTCTCGTACTATTTTAAGGAACATACGGGGTATGGCGCTTCTAGAATATTCCAGAAACGCGTTTACTCACGTATAAAAGGCAAGGTAGCACACCGCCGCATACTTGACCGCTTACGATTGGAAACTGACTTCCAATCGTAAGCGGTCAAGTATTCATCGGAGCGAACGGAACCGATAATATCACAAAGTTTAAAGCAGAAAGTGTATAAGTAGTGTGTGTGGTGTTTTAAATTTAATTGTGTGTTAGAATAAAACGTGTTTTAGTCGGTAATATTGTTTAAATTCTTATCCCTCGAACCCAGCACGTAACAATATTATTATCGAGTATTTCTGTCAAGAAGTCCTCAGTAGGAGCGTGGAGTTTACTACTGTACCCGGTTACCAACAATAAGCCCATTTCACAGAGTATATAGCTGTTGAATTGTGTGTGTCCCCCTTAGGGGAGATCAGGGTGGGTGGTTGTGTTACCTGTCAGTAACAGCGCTGACGTACCGATGCACGCTGCTCGGCGACTCGGCGTAGCGCCGCCGCTCCCACGCGCCGCAACCGCACGTGCACTCGCCGCCTGCTAACATTATAATACATTATTAATAACATATTTACAGTAAAAATGGCGGTAGTTTTATAGATATAATAATAATGATATTCTATCACATACAGACAACACCATCTAGCCCAAACTAAGCAGAGCGTGTACTGTGGGTACTAGACAATGGATAAACATACATATATACTTCTTTTTTTTTAAATACTTACGTATTATACACAGAAACACCCAGACCAAAACAAACTGGATGTTTTTTAAAGAATCCTACCGATTTGTGACTTTAACTACTAATATTCTTATTAACTCCAGCTAAGCTAGAATGTTTGTGCTAAGAGTCGGTTCATTTCGATATTGTAACGTATGGAATTCGTACCCGCGACATCCCGATCGCTAATCTAATACCTTATCCATGTTGGCCTCGATGGCATTGTGGTCAGTGTAACCGACTGCCACGTCTGAGGTCGCGGGTTCGATTCCCGCACAAGTCAAAAATTTGTGTGCATGAACATAGATTTTTGTCTTGATCTGGGTGTTTCTATGTATAATATGTATGTATTTACAAACAAAAGTATATATGTATGTTTATCCATTGTCTAGTACCCATAGTACAAGCTCTGCTTAGTTTGGGCTAGATGGTGTTGTGTGTATGTGATAGAATTTTATTATTATTATTATTATTGAGCACTTCCTATTTCATTCACAAATTATTTAATTTTTTTAAATAAAAATTGTAATATTTACAATCACTAAACTAGAAAGAAACTTACTTAAGTTTCTTTCTAGTTTAGTGATATTTTAAGGTAGATGAAATTAAAATACTGTAGGCGGGCAGCCCTAACGCATGTCTACGAACCGATCGACTGTAGGTAATTAGTTCAAGGACAGAGCCGAGTTACAAAACTGGTAGATAACATTACCGTGACATATCGCTTTATTTTCTTATTAAAAAGGGCAATTGCTGCACTAAGTAATAGTTACTTTGTTAGTTCGACGTGTGTTATCTGCACTTAACCCCACAATTGGGCTATTGTGCACTCCGTAAATCCAAACAACTATTTGTGGATAATACAATTTTTCGTACTCGGGGATCGAACTCACAAACCTCGACGCATTGGCAGTGTCAAAACACTTAAACCCTTGAACGCCTTCCGTGCAATATATAGGTTATTTGTAGGTTACTTCAATTCTATCTACTATCCGACGACATTATATTACTGATTTCACTAATAGGCCTACGTTTAAACATCGTCAACAAACACTCGTGCTTTTTAGGTCCATATCTGTACAAAAAAATTGACGAATCTATCCGAGTACAGAGATTACATAAACATGAGTGCAAGGATAAAGTATTTGACTATATTCGTAAATTAACATACGATGAAACCTAAGGCTTGCTAACTTTAATACAGTAACGGTAATTTTCACTCTCACTCTCCTACACACACAAAATCATCCTAACTCCACGCACAAGGAGGCCATTTTTACATTTTTTACATTTTGCATTGTATTTTATCAAATTCGGTGACTATTTTTGCTAATGCCATTCTGTTGTATTTTTATTCTGATTTATTATTATTATTTTTATTTTACTAGCTTTAATACAGTAACGGTAATTTTCACTCTCATCCTCCTACACACACACACACACACACACACACACACACACAATCATCCTCACTCCACACACAGGGATGCCCATTTTACATTGTATTTTTTATCAAATTTGGTGACTATTTTTGTTAATGTCATTCTGTTTATTGTGATTTATTATTTTTTTTTAATTTGATTAATGTTATTATTGATGTCTTCTTTTGTTCCGTTTCGTCTTAAATGCATCATTTCTAGGGAGAGCGCTGTTGTCTGAAATACAGATAATAATTTATCTAGTTCAGACACAGATGCCATAAAGATATCTGAGATTATGTATAAAATTGAAAATGTAAACTTGTTTAATCATGTACTTCTGCTTTTTATGAAATAAATAAATAAATTATCTCTAAGCAATAGTTTCTGGATAAAAGGTACCCTATGTCTTTTTCTGTTCCCCTGACAGTGTGTATGCGAAATTTCATGATGATCGGTCGAGTAGTTAAGGCGTGGAAGCGTAACAAACAAACTAACTAACATTCGCGTTTATAATATTAGTTAGTATTTATATGACGACTCGTTGGCGTAGTGGTTAGTGTAACTGACTGCCACGCCTGAGGTCGCGGGTTCGATTTCCGCACAAGTCAAACATTTGTGTGCATGAACATGGATATTTATAATAAGTAAGTGGTATTACTATGTATAATAAGTAGGTATTTACAAAAAAAGAAAAGTATATTATGTATGTTTATCCATTGTCTAGTACTCATAGTACAAGCTCTGCTTAGTTTGGGCTAGATGGTGTTGATATATTATATATTATTATTATTATATACGTACTCAAGCCGGGTCATAACAATGAAGTTGTATTCTACAATGGGTATAGTCAGGACATTATCCAATCATATCGGCGACATTGAAGCGACTCGTCTCGCTATTAATAGAACGACTCCCCTTCTTGAGCGAAATATGCAATTACTTCTTGAATCGTCCAGTTCTTTCTTATTTATCTTATTTAGAAAACAACACAGATAGCGTAGCGGTTTAACTGGTCGTCTCGCCACTGCCAATATGCCGAGTGTTGTGGGTTCGAATCTCACATGGGACGAAAATTTAAGGTCGTAGTCGACTCATACAATACCGCTCTAACACCGCTCTCGCACAACTAAGCCAAACGGAGAGGCCGCTACCTGCTGTCCACGCACCGACAGCTAGCAGGCAACCAGCTGTCCACGCGCTTACAGCTAGGAGTCGACTACCTGTCCCCAGGCTCACCGCTAGCAGTCCACTACACTGTCCACGCGCCGAACTCTTACAGTTTTCGTGACAGACACAGTCTGTGATTAGTCTTCAATGAAATAACTCGTATTTTTCGCTATGTCTCGATTCACAATGCACGATCTGACGATCATTGCTATTGCACTTGACGATGAAGAGAATAGCTCGGGAAACATCAAAAGACAAAGATTTTGGATGCATAAAATGCTAAAGGCAAGTAATGCAGGAGAATTTAGCAAGATCGAGAGACATTTACTGGATGACGAAGAAAATTCTTCATGGTTTCCATATGAATCGGTACTTATTTGACTACATATTATGGTTTATGACTGACTGACAATCTAGCAACGTGCTTCAAGCGAGCATTCTGCGTGCGTACATCGCGCAGGTCGCCCGTTTGAAACGCGCGGGCTACCCGCTTGAAGCGCGCGGTAAGCGTGGCTTCAACTATCGAGTGGTACGATGGCGGTAAGCTCGTTTAAAGCGAGCTGTTTGCTAATTTGTGAAATCAATATAAATTATGTCTACAGCTCTAAAGCTCAAAATTCTATTAACATTATTTTGCCGTGTGGTAGCGGTGTTGTATAAGTCAGCTACATACATACATAGATTCACGCCTGTTTCCCAGAGGGGTAGGCAGAGACTACGGATTTCCATTTGCTACGATCCTGACACACTTCTCTGGCTTCATTCACTTTCATAACATTCCTCTTACACGCTCGCCGGTTTAAGGTGCTCTTAACCTGGCCTTTATCCAGAACGTCTCCGATCTGATCAAGAAACGTTCGCCTAGGTCTTCCCCTTGCGACTGTTCCATTCACACTAGCCTTATAAACTTTCTTAGTCAGTCTGTTCTCGTCCATTCTTTCTACATGCCCAAACCAACTTAACATACCCTTTTCTATTCACGTCACTATATCCACTTTTATGCCGCATCTCTCTCTAATCACACTATTCCTTATTCTATCTTTCAGAGTCACGCCACATATATTTCTCAGCGCTCTCATTTCTACAGCATTTATTCTGCGACCTTTGTGTGATCCACAAATGGTTGTTCCGATTCTGAATGTTCTTTGTGTCCGTTGTTTGAATGTTTGTAAAGATCCCGCGACACAGAAAATATTCCTAGAGCGGGAGATGTCTATTAAAAAACAAAGAATATCAATAGTTGCTTTTCTTTTGGCTTCAGTAGCATAATAGATAAAGCATTGGAATTGTAAAAAGTCGTGAATTCGTATCCCAACCATTTTAGGACTCCTCCCGCACAACATATTTTTTTTAAAACTGCCCGCCTTGGTCTTTGGTCCTGTATCGCGGGGGACTTTATTAACAGAATACAATAAATAGAACAGCTTGCCACATTGACAGTACAGACGTCTATTTTTGAGTAGTAGAGTTGAGTAAGCAGCTGTGGTCTTTTATTTACGTTCACTGATATACACATATTAGAACAGATACTTAAGAACATCCAGACTCAGGCCCGGTATCCACTAAAACAGAGAGGAGAGGAGATGTGTTTTGATAAACCAATCAGATTTCGTTGTTTTTACATCTCCTCTCAGCTTAACTTCGGTGGAAATGGATCAAGCGCGGAGATATTTCATTTATGTATAGAACTTTGTGCCGCGAGCGAGCAAGCGGCGCGGCAGAGCGGCAATATGTGTAGCCGAGCACCCCGTTCCCCGCTGCCTTCTCCCCACGCCTCGCACACCCGAAAGCGTCATTCGATTGACTGGTTTCGAGCTATCACAGCTCACATCTCCTCTTCGCTTTGGTGTAAATATCCTGCCAGCTTTGCAGCTCTTCTTCTCTTGTCTCCTCTCCTCTCTGCTTTGATGGATACCGGGGCCTCAGTCATACAAATTTGTCCCACATTGGAATTAAACCTAGAACCCTCGGCGTACTGACAGCGATAAGGCCAGCTCTTAAACTACCGCGTCATCGATGCAGTCTATACATAGCATTATACTCACTCTTCCTGGAAGTCTGCTGACCCATTTTCAGTGTTGTGCGCGTCTTAGCTTTTACATGAGTTGTTCGTCCAGCGAACTACCATCTGGAATGAGACAACATTCAAATTAATATATACATATAACTAGATTAGTACTTCGTTCGCATAATGGGTAGGTTAGGTTAAGAGGAAACACAAGGGCCGTTTAAGGGCCTCCCTGGATAATGCCAGTAGAGCAATAATATTTTTTCAAAAAATGTTTAGCCTCTACTGGCATGTCCCTATGTTTTCCTTTTTTTCATTAATTAATTATTAAAAGAGATATGAGCCTTCAAAACCTCAAATATTGGTCAGATTTTCTGCTGTGTTCAAACATCCAGAAAACAAATTTGAGTAGATTATATAAAAAAATAAAAACAGAAACACGGCCAAAGCCTTTCTTCAATTTTTAATGAAATAAGTAGTTAAATCGGTCAAGTGTTGGAGAAGGAATCAGGGGGCTACGAAACGTTGATTTTGTGTACTTTTATAGGTATTTTCGGTCCAAGCTACAGTTGTCTCTATCACGCTCTGCGGACACTGCGCGACAGCAATAGATTTTACAAATACCTATTTTCAATTCTCTCGCCCGTGGTGTTTCCTCTTAATAACAATATTTTCTCTCGGCGGAGTCGTGATCCGCATGTGAAAATGAGGTAACGACATAGAACACTGTGGTAGGTTTAGTCGGTATTCCGGGAGGTCCATTATTATTTGCATTACTTATCAAATAGGCAAGAAAGGCAAATACTTTTCTACACAAAACATCTACACATTGTTATTATTTGTCAAATTTATCAAATACGCAAATACAAACAGCCATGTGAAATGCCGCCATAACAAATGCGAATGCGACTTTGTTTGTTTATTTGTTACGCTTTACCGCCTTTACTACTCGACCGTTCATGACCTTGTCAGGGGTACAGAACAACACGTACAGAAAAGGACATATGGTACTTTACATTTAGAAACAGTAGGTACTGTTCCCGAGGGATCGAAACCGCGGGCAAAAGCTAGTACATCATACTAGCTAGTACGCAGCAGGAGTAGGCACAAGGTGGACCGACGACCTGGTAAGGGTCGCGGGAAGCGGTTGGAGGCGAAGACCTGTCTGTGTAGAAACGAAAATAATAATTTATTTACTGTGGTAAGTGGTGATACCACAGTAAATAAATTATTTTGAAATTGGTACGAAATAGATAATATTTACAAATAATTAGACAGCATGTCCGAAAACATTACATTTAGAAATCGTCGTCGTTCAATGTCATTAGACGAATCGATTACGTCCTTGTTCGACTGTACAACGACTAGTCTACCGGGCACCACTTCACAAAATAATGAAATTATAAACGAAATGAATGAAAGAATAAGAAAACTGAGTGCCGATTTACAATCCGCACACCAGGCAATTGAAGGCCTTATATGTGAAAACGTGCAACTAAAGTCTAACCTAGAAAAGACAAATAAAATAATTAATATGTATAAAAAAGTTACTATAAGTGAGACAAGTCATCATACTCCATTATCAAGACGTAAAAGAGACCAGACTAGATGTAGTACAAATAATACTCCAGCAAAGGTACATATAAATGATAAAAACATAGATTGTGACACAATAACAACACCACTGTCTGCATTAAATAATACCAACAATAAAACTATACGAGAAGAAATAAGGAAAAATATATATGGCAAAGTTGCTGCAAAGTCCACCGAAAAAGGCTTAGACATAAATAAACTGGATGAGAAAGTAATATATGACAAAAATTACTGTCTAAATGGGGCAAGAAATAAAAAAAGCAATCTTTGTATAATTACAAATAGTGGTAACAACAGAGGAAAACTACGAGTTATTCAGGATACCTTTGCTGACCGATTTCATTGCTGTCACTACATCGAGCCAAACGTTAGTATAAAGCGAATTTTAACTAACATTGACATCAAACTGAAAGGTTTCGATATGAATGATTATTGTTTGGTAATGATAGGCGAAAATGACTTCAGAAATACAGGCAACTACACAGATATGGTGAAAAATATCAAGGAATGCTTAGAACATATTACCCATACAAATGTCATCTTATGTCTTCCCACGTACATACGAGGGGCGCCTATATATAACTATAAAATTGAAACGTTTAATAATTTATTATTTCGGGACATACAGATGCACAAGTATTCGTACATATTTGACAGCAATCTTGATCTAACGATTGACATGTTTTCCTATCACACGGGTAAGCTTAACCTCCAAGGCATGAAAAACATATACGAAAACATTATGAAACGGATACTTGTCGACTTGACTTCAGTCAAGTTCAGTCATCAAGATACTTCAACACCAGAACACAAAATTAAACCAAACCATATTGAAGCACACAGTACACACTCCGAGGCAACAAGCAGTTCAGTGTCAGACTTTTTTCGTTTATAACAATATCTATATCCTCCACCAGAACATTGCCGGACTTTTAAATAAAGCCGACGCTTTGACTGTACACTTAAATGAATTCCAGTCCAATGGGCAAATTGTTGATGTAGTCTGCATTACGGAGCACTTTATGACATCTGAATGTGAAAATATGTTAAATATTCCTAATTATTGTCTAGCCACAAGTTATTCTAGAAATAATAAAAGAGGAGGCGCGTGTATTTTAATAAAGGTCGGCCATAAATATAAAACTTGGAGCGTTGCTAATCTGTCTGTAAGTAATGTTATTGAATGTTGCGCTATCGAACTTGTCGAACACCGTGTCATCATAATATGTGTATACAGAGTACCAAAGTCAAACCTAGAGACTTTTTATGATAAACTGAATTTAATTTTACAGAAAACATGTGATCACACAAACAAAAAAGTAGTAATTTGTGGCGATTTTAATATTGATACCATAACTAGAAATAGACAAGCATTAGAGTTCGAATATTTTTTGTCAAGCCATAATTTAACACTACAATTTAACAAACCAACAAGGCTTAGTAAGACGTGTCTAGACAATTTCGCGCATAATTTTAAGAAGTGTAAAGGTGACATAATTGATTTTGGTCTCTCCGATCACACTGCACAATTATTTAAATGTCCTGTAAAGAAAACTTGCTGTATTAAATCTTGGCGTGTTAAGCGCCGTGACTATAGTAGACAAAATCTTTCAAAATTTAAAGAATGTCTGAATAACATTGCGTTCTCTGAAGTTTATTCTTCCAGTGAACCTAATGAAGCATATGCACACTTCATAGATTTATTTTTGTGTTTTTATGAACTATGCTTTCCCTATACCACGATTACAAAAAGCTTAACTAAAAAGGAAAAGTGGGTTTCCCGTGGCATCAAAACCTGCAGTAAACGAAAAAGGCAGCTTTTACAGCAGTACTATAGGAATCCAATTCTAAAAAATAAAACAGCGTATAAGACATACTCAGCTAGATTTAAAAAAATTATAACTTTGACGCAAAAATCACAAAATGACTTTTATATTAAAACAGCTGATAACAAATCTAAAGCAACATGGAATATTATCAACAAATCAAAATTAAACTTACCAAGAGAACCTATAACTGAGATTCAAGTAAACGACACCAAAATCACAAATCCCACAGAAATAGCTAATTATTTTAACGACTTCTTTACTGACACTTTATTACCGACAATTAATAATACTGACATAAAAGATAATAAATTTAATTATTCTCAATATTCGCACTCTTTTTTCATGAATCCAACAATACCGCAAGACATAATAAGAGAAATAAAATTACTTAGAAATACTAATAGTGTCGGCTATGATGGTATATGTACGAAGGTTATAAAATACGTCTCAGAAACAATAGGCCCACATCTTAGTTATATTTTTAACCTAAGTATTATACACGGGACATATCCAGAGAGGCTTAAAACTACTATAGTAACACCACTATATAAAAAGGGAGTTAAAACAGACATAAAGAATTATAGACCTATCGCATTAATACCTATTATATCAAAAATTTTTGAAAAGTTAATTTACAATTACTTATACTCTTATTTAGAGAAATATAACATACTGGCAAAAGAGCAAATTGGTTTTCGTAAAGGTAAAAGTATTAATTTGGCAATTTATAATTTAATCAAACCAGTCATGTATAACATGGATAAAAGGATTCCTATTTGCGCAATTATTATGGACATGACAAAAGCCTTCGACTGTGTAGATCATAAAACTCTTATAAAAAAATTGAATACGTATGGAATACGAGGTAATGTATTAAACCTTATACAGTCGTACCTAGAAAACAGAATACAAATAACAGAAATCTCTAAGATATGTCCAAAAATCGCTAATGAGCAGAAATACAGGTCTCATCCTAAAATCAGTAAATATGGAATACCACAGGGGAGCATTTTAGGCCCATTGCTCTTCCTAATTTATATAAATGACCTTCCAAGACATGTTGAACATCCTATGGTATTATTTGCCGATGACAGCACGGTGATAATAAAATGTGATGGTCGTAATAACTATGAATCCGAAATAAGTAACACATTAAATACAACAATACAATGGTTAAACCGTAACAATTTAAAAATAAACTTAGGAAAAACAAATATTATGCATTTCCATCAGAAGGCCAATATCAAAGACATTAATATTACACATCTAGGTGAAGTAGTAAATTCAGTTAGCGTAAATAAATTTTTAGGTATATTTATTGACAATAATCTATCGTGGAAAACACATTGTGATGATATATGTAAGAAATTGAATAAATCCGCCTTTGCTTTATATAAATTATCTAGAATAGTCAACCGAGAAGCTGTTTTAAGTGCCTACCATGGCAATGTCGTATCCATTATGAGATATGGCTTAATATTCTGGGGAAATTCAGTCTCGAAACAAGCTGTCTTTATAGCCCAGAAAAGATGCATCAGAGCTATATGTAATATAGACAGGACAACAAGTTGCCAACCGTACTTTAAGGGCTTAAAATTGTTAACACTGCCGTCGCTTTATATTTATGAAGTGAGCATCTTTGTTAGGCAGAACTCTGCTCTCTATAACATTGCATTTAAAAGTCATTACAGGAAATTGCGTGATAAGAATAGGTTAGAACTAGAGGTTACATTTGGTGCAACAGCTCTATTAAATAAAAGTTTTCTTTGCATGGCACAAAAAATTTATAATAAATTACCAGATGACATAAAAAAATTAAGTACAACTCAATTTAAAAAATGTGTTAAAAAATTCTTGATTACCAAATGCTATTATACAATTAATGATTATTTATTAGATACAATTTATGTGAGTAATTTTGAAAGCTGATCATATCGTAACATAATTGCTATGCATCGATGGATTTATTAACATAAGACATTGTTTGACAATTTACTTTGACATTATGGTTTGGAATTTTGATTTAATTTAATTTACTTTGACATTTTTATTATTATATTATTATTTATTGAATATTTGCACGCCTTGTATGGCAAAATGTAGAGGTACTTCATTTTGTATAATAAGAACATTTTATACCTATATTGCAAATAAACTGATTTGATTTGATTTGATTTGATTTGAAACCTTGGGAGGCCTATGTCCAGCAGTAAACGTCTTTCGGCTGAGATGATGAGGTTCGAACTAACAACAGCTGAGTGAGTTCGGACCCCATTATCATCGCCGACGCTATGGCGGCTTCAAGGCTGTACGACAGCGAAAGCGACCGTTTGCCCAATACACCAACCATTCCATCTATCTACCTGCAATGGATATCTTTCTCTATACCAATAAGACGACTGTAGAGTATTCCAAATATATATAATATTTTCACAGGAAATAAATTACAGCTAACGCCAACAGATGGCGCTGTACTCAAATTCGTGCTACTTTATATAAATTGTATTAGAGCTTGCATCGCGCTAACTAAATTTTTAGTTGTTATTCGATTGCAATCGAATAATTATATTCTAACAGTGCTATATCACTTCTGTGACATCAGAAACAGTTTGACCTTCGAGACCTTTAGTTTCAACATGGCCCCTCCTTAGCATGCCAATTGTACAGTTTTATTGACGAACATTGGGACAATGTAGCACATACAATAGTGCTATTATCCTCCTCACTTATCTGTGCTATACAATCTTCGAATCTATAACAGCAATGTATACCCCTGAGGGGTAAGCAGATACCCATATATTACACAAACATTTCGCTAGTTATTGTTTTCCATGAGAACTAAAAACATCCTAACTAATGTTATAAATAAGAATGTGAGTTTGTTTGTTACGCTTTCACGACTTAACTACTCATCCGATTATCATGAAATATCGCGTACAGAAAAGGACATCGGTTACCTTTCATCCCGAAAAATAGTACTGTTCCCGAGGGATAGACCGTGGGCAAAATCTAGATATATAATAATTCTATAATAAGTGTACGCCTAATCTAAGATGATGTTATAGAAAACTAGCTTTTGCACGCGGCGCCGCCCGCGTGGTACTTATATCATGAAAAGTAGCCTATATCCTTCCCCAAGCTTTAATCTATATTTGTACCAAATTTCATCTAAATCGGTTGAGTCATTTAGCTGTGAAAAGGTGACAGACAGACAGACAGATATACAGACAGAGTTACGTTTGAATTTATAATATTAGTTAGGATGTAACGCTACTGAGAAAAACCTCAGAGAATAACATTTTGACTGACCCTCAAACCTAACAAGGTTACACAAATGTAAGCATAAACATATGCTAAACTAACAAAGTATTATTTACTTAACTTCCAATTTGTTATATTATATGTTTGGAAACATGCCTTATATAATGTATATGGCAATCAACATTACTATTTTTATACCACAAGGTGACAACCATGTTTATAGCTCACATAATAATAAGCGGTTTCCTTAGCCTAAGATCAGTTGTAATACTAGGAATATCACTTATGATTGGCAAGTAAAGACAGAAAATAAGTATGAGTTTCCAGCACTCTTAGTCACCGGCCATAACGCATTGTGTCTACAAATAAGCTGGTGCTTTGAAGAGAGTGGTATTTCTTTGGCAAGCCAGTTCATTCTTACTGTTAGCAGTCTCATTCATACCGTCACCAAATAAATAATAATAATGTTTATTGCCATTTTCATAATTTTTCTTACACAAACAACATCCAGTACAAAATGCATCTTATTCTAAATTGTAATTTTATACAGTAATCTCTCAGTGGGAACAGACTGCAATGCAGAGGGTCTCGGGTTCGAACCCACGTCGCGCACCTCTGACTTTCGGAAGTTATGACTTTTCGAAATTATGTGCGTATTGATTGACAATTATCACCTGCTCCGTGCCTCGGAGAGCACGTTAAGCCGTCGGTCCCGGCTGCCATGAACATCTATGGCAGTCGTTATTGGGAAGTCAGTGCCCTATAATATCTTGACACTGGTCTAGCCTCAGGGTATCGTCTGATATCCAGTCAAATCCGGTTAGACCAGAAAAACCGACCCCAAGTGACTTAGGAATAATAAAGGCTATAGGGAGAAGACAGTAGTTACCTCCGACACCCAAGCTAAGATTAAACTTGTGTTTTGGATGTTAGGGCTCTCACAAAGAAAAAGTAAATCATTGAACAAGAGGACACGTGAAGACTAAGACCTGTGTCCTAGCGTTACAGATTGCGTAAAGTAGTTTTACAATAATGTATTACATATTACAAGAAACATATTAAAATGTTTTAAAAATAAAGAACAAATATATTACTTTCTGTGTATGTGATAAGTAGCGTGTAAGTTTTCGAATGTGTATGTATGTATGTGTGTGTGTGTGTGTGAGTGTGGGCGTATATGTGTGAGTGTGCGTGTGTGTGTGTGTGTGTGTGTGTGTGTGTGCGGGTGTGTATGTGTGCGCGTGTGTGTATGTGTGTGTATGTGTGTGTGTGCGCGTGTGTATGTGTGCGCGTGTGTATGTGTGTGTGCGTGTGTATGTGTGTGTGTGCGTGTGAATGTGTGTGTGCGCGTGTATATGTGTGCGTGTGTGTGCGCGTGTATATGTGTGCGTGTGTGTGCGCGTGTGTATGTGTGTGTGCGCGTATGTATGTGTGTGTGTGCTATAAGAACATTTATAACTGAAGTAATCTTTCTACCTCCTCATAGCCAAGTGACATTAGCCAGCTAAAATGGCTGAGCTCTTCCATTAGGATTATCTCAGTAAATACTATATTGACGGCTCGGATGGCGTAGTGGTTTAAGTGGTCGCATCACCACTGCCATTGCGTTGTGGGTTCGAATCCCACACGGGACAAATTAAACTTTGTTTGATCCACAAATGGTTGTTTTGAGTCTGCTGTTTGAATTTTTGTCAAGTACCCCGCGACACAGGAATTATACCTAGATCAGGAGCCGTCTTTGAAAACAAAAAAAGTCCACAACACTCCTAATCTGTCCACATCACATAACATATCACAACAAAAGATTACTCCTCAACGTTCAGTCATATAACCCATAACAAACATTAATTTGTGCCCATCATTGAGTGTTGTTACTGTCAACAAATTGTGACAATTAAAAACAATTAAGAGCCATGCATTAATTTTAATGGCTGCGCGTCTGAGTCAACTGTGTGACTATTTTTAGACCCTATGGTTTGTTTATACACATACAGACATACATAGACCCATGTATGTTGCCAAAGAGATATTTATTTAGTTCGATTAGAATTGCTACAGGCTAATATTACTAATGATACACAAGGATTTAACAAGATTTAAATAAAATACTGTAAAAACCTTAATCTTTTTCACCAAACTACATACATGCTAACAAATGGATCCATCCATTCATGAACAGATCAATAGTTGGGTCTGAACTCGAGAGATTTTTAAATATAGTGAGTGTTTATGGTAACAGCGAGTTGACTCTGGCAACAGTATGGCGAGGGATCAGATGTGTTTAGTGATCTTTTTTCTACCTGATGGTAAGCAGTCGTGTGGTCTAAGAGCAGTGGCCTCCACATCGTCCTCATAGCAGCCGAGGCGATGTTGAGGTCTCTATTTTGACGGCCTGAGAAGATGCTTTTTCACGCTCCGCTTAAAGGCCCAGGATTGAAGGAAGAATGAAACACGTGCCTTGGCAGAGAATTCCATGCCTTGATCGTTCGGCAGAGGTATGAGGACTCAATCTTGATGGTACGCACTCTGGTCGACTCCACCGTGTAAGGATGGCATCTGAGCCCTGCTCGCATTGTTCTGGATAGGAAAGGAGAGGGCGGGATAAGGTGGAATAACTCTTGGAGCACTTCCCGTGGTATTGTAGTTTTCTGTAGAAACATGCGAATGGGGCAATGTCCCTACGGAGTTGCAGAGGTTCCAGTGAACTCGTGATCTCTGGATCTCCGATGATACGGACAGCCCGCCGCTGTAACCTGTCAAGACAGTCTAGCAAGTACTGCGCGGAGCCATCCCAAAGATGAGAACAGTACTCCACGCAAGGGCACACTTGTGTCTTATACAATAGGCACAGTTGCCCAGGCGCGAAGAACCGCCTCACCCTGTTCAGAACTCCGAGTTGTACCCGCACTTCATAAACTTTAAATCCCACATATTAGGACAAAATTTGTGCATTTTTATCACAATAAACTAACAGCAGTTTCTCTGGTTATAGAACTGATAATCAATTCTGGGAATTCAAAATTTCCATAAACATACATACATCATCTCACTCCTATATCCTCCAAAGGATAGGCAGGTGTAATACTTTCACATTCAGCCCGATATGGTTAGGTCCTGTAATAGGCAGTTAGCCAGTCATGTCCTGATCCTGTGCAGTTACCAAGAATTGCTTAGCAGGGAAGCACAATAGCACTTCACCTGACCTTTTTTTTTACTTGGGGAAATGCGCCTGATGCATACCCTCTCGCCACAAGTCCATGTCCGGCTCTCCCGTACTTCGGGCCTACAGGCCAAACCCCACGATGTGCACGCTCGCTGCCTTGTAAAAAGGATGGGCTAACTAAATAATAAACAAACTAAAGACGCAAAAATTACTACCTCAGCGACCCACCCAGCAGTCTACAACTCCTCGGCGACGCACCGGCACTACATAGGGCGTCGTACCGACTAAATGGCTGGCGGACAGGAGATCCCCGTTCTCCCGCCCGCGGCCTTCATTATGGCGGCATTAAGCGCGCCTGCGCCGCCCGATTCGCCGGCGACGGCTCGTATCCATCCGCAAGGATACTTTCTTCACGGATTGCAACTAACATAAATGTAAATTCAGTAAATATAATAAACTCACTAACCCATTTGACGTTCATAAGTGTTACTTTGTGACCTAAGTGAATAAATTATTTTTGACTTTGACTTTGACTTTGATCCGCTCCGCCGCCTCCTTCTGCGAGATGACGTCCTCGCAGAAGGACGCGATCGCTGCCCACTTCCTCTTGCTGTCAACCATGGCCGGCAACGAGAGATCTTCACCCACAACCTCAATGAGTTCACGGCGCTGCACCGCCCAAGCAGGACTTTGCTCGAGCGTGTGCTGCACCGTGTCCTTCTCACAGTCGCAGTGGTGTCAGACGGGACTCGGTATCCTCCTAGCGACCGTGTGCAAGTATTTGCCAAAGCAACCGTGCCCTGACAACACCTGCACTAGCCGGAAGTAAGGGGTCCCATGCTGCCGCCTGCCCACCGCTCCAATACCGGCTGGAGGGCCCCAACGGTTCTGAAACCGGCCACGGGCGCCTGCAGCCGCGCCTTCCACTTTAAAATCATGCCCTGGTGGGCCCGATTGCGCGCGCACTCAATCACTGTCGGGAGGAGACGACAACCCGTCTTCTCCCGCACCGCCTAACTCACTGCAAAACTTCGGCGAGCACTTCAACCTCCAAATCCCACGGGGGTGTTCCGGCCAACGCGCAAGCACGTCGGCCGACACCGTGCGGTATCCACGTATTACCCTGACCGCTATGACTCTCTGCGGTCTCCGCAAGAGAGTCCTGCACTGAGCGGTCAGAAAGATCGCCCACATCGGTGCGCCGTAAAGCGCCAACGACCGTATGACCCCCGTGTAGAGTCGCCGGCAACCAGCACTGAGCCCGCCCAAATTTGGAAATAGCCGCCCAAGGGCGGACGCAGTGCCGAGAAGCTTCGGGGCGAGCTGTCTGAAATGCTCGTCAAAGTGCCACCGTCTAGCACCAAGCCCAGATATCTCATGTGGGCCTGTACGGGAACGCGCGTCGAGCCCATCATTATCGAGGCGCCGCGGGGTGGACTGCGACGAGGCCCATGAAAGACCAGGGCCTCTGTCTTGTCAATAGCCACCCGTAAACCCAGCGCCTCGATACGCCCGACCACCTGGGAAACCCCCACGGTGGCCAAACGGGCCACCTTCTCGAAGGTACTTCACCTGACCTAGTCTAACCACAGCAGTAAGGATGCAATTTATTGTAATGTGTCTAGTAAATGGCAATAATCTAACATATAGCACCTATAACACAGCTGGCAACTCTGCCTTTAGAGACATACTGGTTCTGTTCCACATATATGCAAAACAGTTATTCATCATAATAATTTCTGTGAATAATGACTTTAATTAGCGAATATGTAGAATAAACATATTATTTGACGAATTGGTAGACCTACTTTACATTGACAGCTAATGATTAATCACATTACATGTTAGTCATTAATATTGGTACGTACTTAAAGATAAGGAACCTACTACATAATTAATACTGAATGCTATTAAGATTGCCACTGTATTGCATAGTATGTTGACATATTATTCAGAAATACTTTAATTTCAGGAACGTTAGAGCACTTTGAATGTCTGTGTCAGTCTTATGAATATAGAGACGCGTTTTCAATAAGGTACTGTTTTACAAATAGTCCTTCTTAAGTATTAGTCCTGAAGAGAAGTGAACTTTGCCAACCTGCACTGGGCCAGTGTGACTATGGCCTAACCCTTTTCACACTGAGAAAAGGCCTACATCCAGCAATGGGACAGTTTATATACAGGGCTGATATAATTATTAGGTATTTTATTAGTCATGATATATCTAAAGTTTGCTTCTATTTTAACCTTAATATAAATAAATTTATTGATGCCCATAGTATCTCTGTTTTATAAAAGATCTGAGCAGTTTTAAAACTGGTATTTCTTGGCTGTTATTCACTAGGATTTGCATTGATACACCAAATTCAACTATCACCCAGGTTTTTTAAGCCAAGCAATAGCATGACACATTTAAACTTATATTTGGTGATTGGCTGTGTCTGATTCAGTCAGCTAATACAGTAGTACCAAAATTGTGTTGATCTGCCCTCAGAAACCAATATTTATATAATTTGTTAATGTAAATGGACACAAATACTGACAGAATGGTAGAAATGGTGATCAAAATAGAGATTTAAAAAGCAAATGATAGGCAGGCAAAGTCGAACTCACAGCAGGTTCAAACATGAGAAGAATTGCCAAAGATAGAAATAATTGGAAGTTGTTAGAGAAAGCTTTTGCCAAGAGGCATACTGATCTTTTAAATATAAATAAATATAACAATTAGGGCAGTTGATTGATTAGGCATTGCCTTACTAGGAATATGCACAGCCTATTCAAGGATAGGCTGTCAACACAATGCACATTCATTCAGGCCATATTGAGCTGCTTTAAAGCTTTTAGAATTAATTAAATATATACAAGAGCGCTACTTAACTGTATTATGTAAATTTTCAAACAGGTCTATGTAAGGATTTCTTCAAATGTATTTATATTGTATAATATAATATATATGTATAATATTGGGTCAAATTAACGGAAAACGCGCCAAAGGTAGAAAACCAAAAAGATGGTCGAACGTTATAAAAAACGCAGTATGCAGTACCTTGCAGGAAGCAGTCCACACAGCTCTCAACCACTCTCATTGGAGAGACATCATTTGTGGTCGCAATCCTCAGAATTGAGGGAACGAGGAAAAAGAATTTATATTGTCTATCATGAAAAAAGACACTACATATTTTAATCTGCCAATAGAATACCAGATATAATTCACAGCCTATTAAGGTTAATAACTGCTTTCAGTGAATATAAGCAGTATAAAGTAGTAGCTACCTCAATTTTCTGAGACCTAGCTCACAAAATGCAGGAGTACCATTGTCTAGTCTTTCTGGGATATATGGGTATGAAATTACATCACATTTACAGACAATTAAGATACCTATGGAATAGATATTAAAATTACTTATACAGAATACACTATTCGCACAAAAAAGAAGAAAGTGAGCCACCTATGGCTTAGTTTGACAGGCACTGATTGCTGTGTTAGTGTTAGGATTATACACATAGTTGTGTAAGGTTTTCGGATAATGTAAATATTTACTAAACAGTCTGAAAAGCAATAGGTACACATAAAATTAAATTTATGATACATACTCACACTACACGTGTCTCGGTCTTGATGTTTTTTTTCTATCGATGATGACTTTTAGCGATTTTTTTATCAACATGTAAACTTGGACAGGTTTCAACAAGTTCAATAACCTCTTCAACGACCTCTTTCCAAAGTCGGTTAAAATTAATCTGACTGAGGTATTACAGCTATTTAAGGTGACAACAAAAGGTACAAACCAAATAAAACGCGTGGACCGCAGAAATAAACAAAATAATCAAAAGGGCCCAATAGCCGCCATCTTGAAATCATATATCAATATCGTGTGATTATAAACCAATGTAAATAATGAAATACTCACGTCTATTGTTATTTTGTGATGCTGAGTCGCTATTTATAATCGTTTGTGATATATTTCTTTAACAAATCACAAAGAATCGTCGAGCTCGTTCGTTAATAACATAGTCACTATTTTCACTGCAAGGTTTGTGTGTTCACTAAAACACGCCTAAATATTTACAAAAAAGGAAACGCGCATATTATTTACACATTTACAAATTTATTTTATACCATTTTGGTGAAACTAGCACACACTAAAATACGCAGTTCTCCATCGGTGTGACAATTTTGTTTGAGTTCGTTCCGTTTTCAATTACAATTGTATTCTTATGATGATGAAATGATGATAAACTGGTGGTGTAATAAATATAGCGATATAATCTGCCAGATCTTTCTAGTATTGACTATTTTTATTTGTGTAGTTATAGTTGTAAGTCAATATCTCACTTGTTTGTTTAATATTTGTCTAAAAAGATAGAACAAATGTCGAATAAATATTGATAATTAGCCATCTGCGTATGATTGATCGTAAATGTCAACCTTTTTTTTAAACGTTTGTCTATGCCCTTTAGAGCATTGTAATCTTTGATTGTAATAATGAATTTATGTTGAATATCTCCTGCTACAATGTTAATTTATATAAAATCGATAAATGGAGCTAAATATAGAAGGAAATGTGTTATACAATCGACAATGTTTATAATGAGTAATATTAACATTATAATTCGGTATAATGCAAATGACATAAAAAGTCTGATTCGGAAAAGTTCTTTTGGCTTACGTGCAACACTGGCTGTAAACCATAAACAATAATTATACACATTTTTTTTCTTTCAAAGCTGTGTCGTCGCCATCTTGTTGGAAGTTAAATTTTATTGAGAAATTCATAGAATTTTCTCATATTTTAAGTTGTTATTGTGTTTTATGTGTGATAATATATAATGTCTAAGCGTCGCATTGAAGTAATGGATCCTTTTATTAAAAAGAAAAGGTTAGTAGCACGTTTTTAATTGTTTGTTGTGCCATGCTTTAATTTTGAGTTTACATGCATTGTTTGATATTTATAATTTAATTATGGGATCTCTGGCTAAATAATTCTTCTGTTAAATCCTTCCTCCTCTTCAAGTCACTATTGGGGCTACCAAAATGTCTAGGAACGTATAAAACGAATATTTACCTTTCCTTGCATACATTCTAAATTATTAACGCCGGTTTTACCCCCGATGTTGTAAGTCAATTTCGGGGAGGACCCTGCTGCCTATCGTAGAAGTTTATCATAAATATTTTCGCTAGTGGCATGGACGTTTACTCATAAGGTCTAATAGAAATAAATACAAACTTTACGTGCTTGGGACGTGCCCATAACCATAACGATTTCGTTAATTTTACTAGTAAAAATCTTGTCCAATCAATTCTTGTATGATTCAATAAACTTCTCTTTGGTTTTCCATCTTGCATATTATTTCGTGGAGTTTTCTCCAAAATTGAGATCGATTTTTCATTGTTTATTGATATCTCTGCCAACGTCAGGGTGGAGTAGGGAACTAGGGATGTGTATTATTGCATTCGTATTTCATATACTATTCGATTAGAGTTGTGCACAGCGCCATAGGGATAATTTACATGGGCAAACCGCACATAATATGTAAATTGCTGTCAATATAATTATGTGCATGTAAATATCATTGTAATGTTATGCACAATGCTAAGGTGAACAGAGAACACAACAAATATAGGACTAAGAGTATAAATAAGGATAGGTCAAACATGTTGTTGTTATTAAATAACACTGGTCAACATTTCTGTATAATATTCTATCACATATAATACTAATAATTTAATTATTTATAATATTATAATATTTATGCAGTGTTATGTGTTTTATAATGTAATTTGTTTTGCCAGTAACTTAAGTTTTTTTGCTAGAAAAGAAAATTAGTTAGGTTTAGTTTTACCGGACACAGTGAATAGAATTATTACTGTTGTGAATTTCTTTGGGTCTAATGAATTATGCATAGTTACTCCTGCTATATCTATAGCTTCTTTAATAGCACTTCCTATGTGAACCATACATTAGGAACCATTAGTTATTAGACTGCTGGTTAATTGGGTAATATGTAATTATTCATTTAAGTAGTCAATAATGTGTGTTGTTGCTTCTGGCAACTGTAGGAAATTTGTGCCTATCAGTTTCATCTGGTATCACTAACCATTGTTTACATATCTTGAATAGCTACTGTCTAAACATGTCCAGTGTCCCATAATGAAAAATAACTATGAAGTCTTACAATTCCTGTTGTGCTTACCATGGCTAGGTATCCAATCAGCTCACTGGCCCCTACATACCATGACATGTATAGATCTAATAAAAATGGAAGCCTATATTCCTGAAGAGCTGAAATGTATTATACCCATTTCACCAGCTGCAGTGGGCAGAATGCAAGTAGTAAAAGGACACAGGGTGTGCAAATGGTTGTTGAAAGTTTTTGTCATTAAAATTTATATTCTCACAAAACTATTTTTTTATTTTTATCATATAAAATGACTAATATTTAAACAGATATCTGGCCACCTTTTGTCTATGACAAGTAGGTTTATCGGTAAATTACCGTTAAGCGTGAAACCTGTATACAATACCAAATAACAGCATTGCTTAACCTGCGATTGGAAAACAGCCTCGTGCTCAGCACTTGCATTGCCAACCACTTTGCCCAGGGCAGTCACATCCAGGAATATATACATAGAAAATAATAATATGCTGCCACATCATCAAGGTTACCTTATTATGGCTCAGTTTTAAATTAACATATGTTTATTGCGCAGGGAAGAAAAAGCGGCGGCAGCGGCCAGGTCTGGTGGCAGTGGAGAGACGTCAGACTCCTCAGTGGCTACTCTCGGGACCAGTATGCCTCCTACTGCGACCAGCACACCAGGAGTCAATCCATTCACTGGTGAGTTCGTGTGACATTTGGATTGTTTAGGATATAAAAATTATGTACGGGTCAAAATAGAGATTATCGTAGTAATATCATAGTAAATTTGGAACCTTTACAATCCCTATACAGTAGACAGCCGTTTGTTTGTAACAGTAACAATTGGCAAGACAGTTTCTGTGATATTGAGAAAACAGTCATGTCCGCTACAGGCGGTTACTGTTTTACCATACACGTGGGACACAGGCATGTCTGCCACTAACTAAAAAAGTAAAAAACCATCTATTCAATGGTTCAACATTTATCCAAAATCGAAAAGTTAGGCCATTGCTTTTTATATTCGGCTGCCGCACGGGTAAGCTGTATTGCCGACAGTCCAATCTGTTATCCAAAATGTCAAAGAATAATTAACAATGTTTCGAATAATTCGATTTTATTTTTTGTTTACCGCGTTTGTCTCTCTGATTGGTTAAGAACTTGGGGCGGGCCAATCGTAGCGACGAACGTTATAAACGTGTCGATCGCGTTAACGTAAAACAAACTCGCACTGGGCTCTCGAAGCTAGCTAGACACAGTGGCGTTACGTACTGGTAATACTAATTCTTGATGAAAAACCCAACGTCTGCGCAAAGCTGAAGGAATGACGAATCTGAATCCCTGTTTCGAAAACCTGATCAGGAAACCGTACGTCTGCGGCCAGCTTAAAAACGTTGGTAATCTATAATTGTTCTTTAGAGCTTGGGTAATATAAAAATAATTTTGATTTAGCCTATTGCATTTGTGTTATAAACCAAATGTGTTGACAATCATTATCACTATATATTATAAAAAAAGTCCTCCGCCGCGTCTGTCTCTGTTCGCGATAAATTCAAAAACTACTGAACGGATTTTCATGCAGTTTTCACCAATAGAGTGATTCATGAGGAAGGTTTAGATGCATAATTTTTTAAGGTTTTGTACTACTCGTGCGGAGCGGGGTCGCTAGTATTATACATAGAATGGAAAGAAAGAACGAAATAAAAAATATTTGACACATACCATAAACACATAATAACAAGTATAAAATAAAAATTAATAAGTATGGTACAAAAATAAACTTAGCAAAACGAGAACATAAATAAATTAAAAAAGTTAATAACAAATTATAGTAAGTGTCTAACTGTAGGCTGTTTTCAGCATGTGTCAGACGAAAGCCTGACGCTGGTTTTCAACTAGGTCCTTTAGTGACTCACGGATATAAAACCATCTATAATATAAACAAAGAAAATAAAAATAAAATAAAATATACAGTATATATAAAAACAGAATGATATCCAGTTTACACACAGCCACAGATAATATAATACACAGATCATACAACACAAAATTATATAAAATAAAAATAAAATTCATTCATTTCGGTCCAGCCGTTTAGGAGGCGTTCACTGTCAACACACGTACAGAAGAATTTTATATGTATAAAAAAAAAAATATATATATATATAATGGCGTACGTTTTGTCCTTCACCATGCCAAGTGGGTATCGTTTTCTGCGCAAATGTACCCGAATATCATTTCAATGCAATTAGGTGCATCGATAAATTGCTTAAGTCTGTGTATTACAATGTGATTCATATTTCAATTCTTTAATTCAATGAAATTTATACTAGTATTATAAAGCTGAAGAGTTTGTTTGTTTGTTTGGTTGAATGCGCTTATGTCAGGAACTACTGGTTCGAATTGAAAAATGATTTTAGTGTTGTATAGCCTATTTATCGAGGAAGATTATAGGCTATATAACATCACGCTACGATCAATAGGAGCGGAGCAGCAATTAAATATGTTGCAAAAATGGGGTAAATTCTCTTATCTTATATGAAGCAAACGAAGTTGCGCAGATCAGCTAGTTAAAAGATAAACCTCATTATTTACAACACACAAACAACCTATATTTTGCCATCTTTGTTATATATCGCACGTTTACTATAGACGTCTGGCAATAGACACGTTTCAAAAACGTGGCTCTTTCGCACGCTTTTTAGTCCTATACAAGGTTACAAGAGGCTTATTGTCTGTCTATTGGCACAGTTTTTAAAATCTACAAAATCTAATTTGCTCCTTAACCTAACCCCTTGATTTCCGTAGTTATGCAAACACTGAAGCATAGCACACTGACCAACAGTTCTTCTCAAAATCTTCTCTAATAAATCTCTTCTTCCTTCACAGGTCTACCACACTCCCAGCGGTACCACGAACTCCTAAGAAGAAGACTAGGCCTCCCAGTGTGGGAGTACAAAAACGACTTCATGAGACTTCTCAACACTCACCAGTGTGTAGTCCTGGTCGGTGAAACCGGTTCTGGCAAGACAACACAAATACCCCAGTGGTCAGTCGAATTTGCTGCTGTCACCGCTGGCAAGTCCAAAGGAGTTGCCTGCACCCAGCCAAGAAGAGTGGCAGCAATGTCTGTTGCCCAGAGAGTGGCAGAAGAAATGGATGTAGCGTTAGGACAGCAAGTTGGTTACAGTATCCGTTTTGAAGACTGCTCTGGGCCACACACTATACTAAAATACATGACAGACGGTATGCTTTTAAGAGAAGCCATGTCTGATCCAATGTTAGAACAGTACAGAGTGATCTTACTCGATGAAGCTCACGAGAGGACGCTTGCAACAGACATTCTTATGGGAGTACTAAAAGAAGTCATTAAACAGAGATCAGACTTGAAGTTAGTTATTATGTCTGCCACATTAGACGCTGGAAAGTTCCAACAGTATTTTGATAATGCACCGTTGATGAATGTCCCTGGTAGAACACATCCCGTAGAGATCTTCTACACACCACAACCGGAGAGGGACTATTTAGAAGCTGCTATACGTACAGTGGTACAAATCCACATTTGTGAAGAAATCGCTGGAGATATATTATTATTTTTGACCGGACAAGAGGAGATTGAGGACGCTTGCAAACGGATTAAACGTGAAATTGACAACTTGGGACCTGATGCTGGTGAATTAAAGTGCATACCATTACATTCAACGTTGCCACCTAACTTGCAGCAGAGAATATTCGAACCAGCACCTCCGAATAGACCTAATGGGGCGATAGGGAGAAAGGTGGTGGTGTCTACCAACATTGCGGAGACTTCCTTGACGATAGATGGAGTAGTTTTTGTGATTGACCCTGGGTTTGCGAAGCAGAAGGTTTATAACCCTCGGATTCGTGTTGAGTCTCTTCTAGTTTCTCCGATCAGTAAAGCTTCTGCGCAGCAAAGGGCTGGTCGTGCCGGTAGGACGAGGCCAGGGAAGTGCTTCAGGTTGTATACCGAGAAAGCATATAAGAATGAGATGCAAGACAATACTTACCCGGAGATATTAAGGTGATTGGTTGTGGTATTGCTTTTTATTTATTTGTTAGTTATGTAAGTATTTTAAATGGATATACGTTGTTGGTGTGTTGTGGGTTCGAATCCCAGACAGGACAATTATTCGTGTGTTTAAATTATTAGGACTGGGTGTACTTTGTGTCTGTTATTTATGTTTGTTAAATCACCGTGATATAGGGTTTGAGAGCGCGACAGCTTTATTTTCTTTTTACAAAATAGGAAATAGGTGTTCGAAGCGAAGGATGTGTCGCAGAATAGCCATTTCGCAAAATATTCCTTTCTTAAATTTGCTTTTGGAAAATGTCCCATAAGTTTAGCAGTTAGACTGAATGTCGGGTCTCATATGTATGTATGATGTCATGTAAAGCGAAAACGCTTTGAACGACTTTTTTGTGACCACCCAATTACAGAGTTTCTGTGGTTTAGGCCCAAAAGCTCTTTTTAAAATACTTCTCATGAGCAATGCAACTTTTGGGATTATCGAATGCGTTCTATTAAAAATAGTACTTCAAATTTTTTTGTAATATTTTTGTGATTCGGCAATTTTACAACGTCTTAATCGAATGACTTTATTGTTATTCGAATGTGACTGCATCGTTCAAATAACAATTACAACAACAACATTCGACAGGGATAATAATCGAATCACAAAATACGTTTTCGTTTACAATTGTGCATAGTTTTCTATCATTGTCCCAGTTATTAGATCTCACTCGCCGCATGGGGCTGTCCACTGGTGATATCTTATTACAGTACAAGCAATACTGAGCTTTATGTTATAACATGTAAGGTTTCCATTAGATTGAAAACATATTTAGTACTAATGTATACTTCAACTGTGGACACCGTTCATATATTTAGTCACTAGCTTTTATCCTTGTAAAAGTAGGATAGGAAAAGTTCTTTAAAAAATAATTATAGCCTATTCTACTCGCTGATAATATAGCTATCTAATGGCGAAAGGATTTTTAAAATCGGATGAATAGTTTTTGAGTTAAATCCTTAGAAACAAGCAATCAAATGTTTTCTTTTTATCATATTAGTAGAGACTAGATCCGGTGTCTAGTTCAGTAGGTCGATGGTTGTGAGCATATACCCGCTAACCGCGTACCAATTGCCGTTGCAGATCAAACTTAGGATCTGTAGTTTTGCAGTTGAAGAAGCTTGGCATCGACGATCTCGTTCACTTCGACTTCATGGACCCGCCGGCGCCCGAGACTCTGATGCGAGCGCTTGAGCTGCTGAACTACCTCGCTGCACTTGGTTAGTATTCTGTTATTAACTTGCCCAGTAATACCTGTAATACCTTCACTTGGCCGTTCTCACGTTATATGTATATTAACTTTAGCAGTGTCACGTTAAGTTGGCCAACTGTCACACAATGACAGCCGTGAGTTTCGGTTCGAATCCCGGGTCGACCAACAAAAAGTAATTGGGTTTTTTTAATAAGACACCGCGGTTAGGAATGTGGCGGTGTTAGACACCCTCGTGTCTCGGATAGCACTTATCTATCTCCGGTCGTGTCGGATTGCCGTCTCTTCATTCAATTTGGACAGTATTATGTTGAATTGCCCATTATGACACTATATTTATATAAATTTGGCCAATATCTATATATTATTATATAACTAGTGCGAGACTGTTGGGGCAAACATAAAAAAAAACAGAATTTGAAATTAAAACAGTCTTGTTTTGTGCAAAAATGTAATACCTACCTATACTGGGTGTAAGAGACGGTGTACCGAAAACTGAAATAGTAGAGTCAGACCATTATTCTGAGTTAAAAATAGTTGGAATTTTCATTTTTTCATTTTTCTGACTGTTAATCATAAAATCTAACATAATGCATAAACCATCCATTTTATTAAATAATAATAAAATAATAATACATTTTTCTAAAATACAGCAATGTAATTAAATCGTCTTGATTTAAACAAATCAGCTGTTTATGCGCGCGGAACGCAGAGGTCATTCCCCCGAGCGGTGCGTTGTATTGGTAGCAATCCATTGCGTACCGCATAATAATGTTAACCAATATAAAACATTAATCTTGCGTTTTTGTGATTAATAGAAGTCTGCGTCGAGATACGTACCTATAGGAAGTCGTTTTAGAAAAGTTTTCTGTACGCCGTCCTTTACACACAGTATTAAGTATGTGTACAAATCGTGAAATTGTAAATGACATTTAAATATTATGTCTGTCAATCCAATCTCTACAAACTTCATATGTCATACACATCTATAAAGTATGCGTCCCCGCTTGCAGATGACGACGGCAACCTGACGGACCTCGGCGCTGTGATGGCGGAGTTCCCGCTGGACCCGCAGCTCGCCAAGATGCTGATAGCCAGCTGTAACCACAACTGCTCCAACGAGATCCTCTCCATCACCGCTATGCTTTCAGGTAACCATTACACCTATTATAATATCTACTCTGTCCCGCTGTTAGGACATAGTGTACCACACTGGCCTATAGCGAGCTCGTAGATCAAATCAGATCTTCAATGATATTATGGAGTACTCTTGGTCATGTAGGATTGGATTGTAAAGTGAGCTATAATTATCTATTTAATGAAAGCTTAAATATCATAATACATTGTACATGGAAAAGTCAGAGGAGAGTCTCAAGACCTCTACGTGGCAGTCCACGCAGGTACCAGGATATCGCCGCTTTAGTGCTATATTTGGGTTTGTTAGGTATACATGAATAATCTTATAATTTATCCATGAGACTGACCCATTGACATGAGTAAAAGCTTATGCTTATGAAGGTTTTTGGGTTATTCTAGAAAGAAGAAGAAATATTTTATAAACCCAAAAATATTTCTATTGTTTGATATGTTTGCGTGTAGATGTATATATCTTTTAAATAGGATTAAATTTAGTTTTGCCGTGGACTACAAATATTAAAACAACCGACACAAAGAATGCCCAGACTCGGAACAACCATTTGTGTATGACACAATTTTTGTTGCGCGTGGGAATTGAACCCACAACACTCGGCTCAGTAACAGTGGCGAGGCGACCTAAACCATAACGCCATCCGTGCAATGACATAGTGCACAATGTATATTAGTCTGAGTAATAATAATTACTATAACTTGTGTGTCGTGTTCTAGTCCCGCAGTGTTTCGTCCGGCCGAACGAGGCGCGCGAGGCGGCCGACGAGGCCAAGATGCGCTTCGCACACATCGACGGCGACCATCTCACGCTACTCAACGTCTACCACGCCTTCAAACAGAGTACGTACACACACACATCTATGTTGGCATACAAGATGCGCTTCGCACACATCGACGGCGACCATCTCACGCTACTCAACGTCTACCACGCCTTCAAACAGAGTACGTACACACACACATCTATGTTGGCATACAAGATGCGCTTCGCACACATCGACGGCGACCATCTCACGCTACTCAACGTCTACCACGCCTTCAAACAGAGTACGTACACACACACATCTATGTTGGCATACAAGATGCGCTTCGCACACATCGACGGCGACCATCTCACGCTACTCAACGTCTACCACGCCTTCAAACAGAGTACGTACACACACACATCTATGTTGGCATACAAGATGCGCTTCGCACACATCGACGGCGACCATCTCACGCTACTCAACGTCTACCACGCCTTCAAACAGAGTACGTACACACACACATCTATGTTGGCATACAAGATGCGCTTCGCACACATCGACGGCGACCATCTCACGCTACTCAACGTCTACCACGCCTTCAAACAGAGTACGTACACACACACATCTATGTTGGCATACAAGATGCGCTTCGCACACATCGACGGCGACCATCTCACGCTACTCAACGTCTACCACGCCTTCAAACAGAGTACGTACACACACACATCTATGTTGGCATACAAGATGCGCTTCGCACACATCGACGGCGACCATCTCACGCTACTCAACGTCTACCACGCCTTCAAACAGAGTACGTACACACACACATCTATGTTGGCATACAAGATGCGCTTCGCACACATCGACGGCGACCATCTCACGCTACTCAACGTCTACCACGCCTTCAAACAGAGTACGTACACACACACATCTATGTTGGCATACAAGATGCGCTTCGCACACATCGACGGCGACCATCTCACGCTACTCAACGTCTACCACGCCTTCAAACAGAGTACGTACACACACACATCTATGTTGGCATACAAGATGCGCTTCGCACACATCGACGGCGACCATCTCACGCTACTCAACGTCTACCACGCCTTCAAACAGAGTACGTACACACACACATCTATGTTGGCATACAAGATGCGCTTCGCACACATCGACGGCGACCATCTCACGCTACTCAACGTCTACCACGCCTTCAAACAGAGTACGTACACACACACATCTATGTTGGCATACAAGATGCGCTTCGCACACATCGACGGCGACCATCTCACGCTACTCAACGTCTACCACGCCTTCAAACAGAGTACGTACACACACACATCTATGTTGGCATACAAGATGCGCTTCGCACACATCGACGGCGACCATCTCACGCTACTCAACGTCTACCACGCCTTCAAACAGAGTACGTACACACACACATCTATGTTGGCATACAAGATGCGCTTCGCACACATCGACGGCGACCATCTCACGCTACTCAACGTCTACCACGCCTTCAAACAGAGTACGTACACACACACATCTATGTTGGCATACAAGATGCGCTTCGCACACATCGACGGCGACCATCTCACGCTACTCAACGTCTACCACGCCTTCAAACAGAGTACGTACACACACACATCTATGTTGGCATACAAGATGCGCTTCGCACACATCGACGGCGACCATCTCACGCTACTCAACGTCTACCACGCCTTCAAACAGAGTACGTACACACACACATCTATGTTGGCATACAAGATGCGCTTCGCACACATCGACGGCGACCATCTCACGCTACTCAACGTCTACCACGCCTTCAAACAGAGTACGTACACACACACATCTATGTTGGCATACAAGATGCGCTTCGCACACATCGACGGCGACCATCTCACGCTACTCAACGTCTACCACGCCTTCAAACAGAGTACGTACACACACACATCTATGTTGGCATACAAGATGCGCTTCGCACACATCGACGGCGACCATCTCACGCTACTCAACGTCTACCACGCCTTCAAACAGAGTACGTACACACACACATCTATGTTGGCATACAAGATGCGCTTCGCACACATCGACGGCGACCATCTCACGCTACTCAACGTCTACCACGCCTTCAAACAGAGTACGTACACACACACACATCTATGTTGGCATACAAGATGCGCTTCGCACACATCGACGGCGACCATCTCACGCTACTCAACGTCTACCACGCCTTCAAACAGAGTACGTACACACACACATCTATGTTGGCATACAAGATGCGCTTCGCACACATCGACGGCGACCATCTCACGCTACTCAACGTCTACCACGCCTTCAAACAGAGTACGTACACACACACACATCTATGTTGGCATACAAGATGCGCTTCGCACACATCGACGGCGACCATCTCACGCTACTCAACGTCTACCACGCCTTCAAACAGAGTACGTACACACACACATCTATGTTGGCAGAACTTTAAATTCTGCTGGACCGCTTATGGAAAGGTGTACTTACGAGAGAATGAACATTCTTCAATTATTATGATTACTAATGAGAACCAAATACATCACCTCCTGACTGACCATCATCGTGACCCACAAGGAATCTGACTATCTGAACCTCACCCGACTGTTCAAGGTAACCCATCGACATTATATAAAATTCCCTCAACGCATGTTTTTCTTACTCAACTTAAAGATACGTCTTTATTTTGTTCATTATACATATTGTCTGCATTTCTACTATTTCTAAATTGTAAAATACAAACTGTTTACGGTATTTTAAAATATTTGAATACTAAAATAATCAACTCGCACCACAACTCACATACATCTCAATCACAAACAAACACACACGAATTCACACAAATCATTCTACGCCAATTTACCTATAAAACTGTACACTTACAAGCTATCAACAGAATACACATTTACTCCTCAAACCTTAAACATACTCGAACAGATAAATTGAAACTCAAACCTACCTCTACTCCTGTAACAACATATTTATCTTTTATTAACACAAAATGGGAGATACACTTTATAACATGAACGTGATAGATGATGTTGAAATTGCCCACGTAGTTGAATGTGACTGTGCTAATCTCTCATCTTACAAGCTAATTAATAAAGACGATCTAACTATAGTATCCCAAAATATACGTAGCATATATCGCAACTTCGATGATTTTTTAGTGACATTATCTACTCTTTCATTTGACCCCGATATTTTGATCCTAAATGAATGTAGACTTAACTCTAATAAATCTTTACCACAAATTGAAAACTATAACTCCTATTTTACTACTTGTCAGCTGAACCAGAACGACGGGGTAGTTGCATATATTAAAAAATCTCTACAACACAAAGTAAAAGAAATTATTGTTACACATGCTTCCTGTCTTCAGCTGGATTTATTCACTAACACAATACTATGCTTATACCGATCTCCATCTAATGTAAATGCTACTAGTTTCATAGGCTCACTTTCATCGCACATTGATACTCTAACAGCTCAAAACAATATAATCATAGTAGGAGACATAAACATTAACATTGCACCCAAAACGAACGAACCAACTCACGAATATAATAACAGAGTTAACTACTTAAGCACGCTTTCCGGTTATGGTATACTGGCTGGACACACTTTACCTACAAGAGAAAGAAACTGTTTGGATCACATTATAATAAAGATTAATAACAATAAATACTCCGCATTTATTGCAATCTTGCAAACCACAGTGACAGACCATTTTACTACACTTCTGTCTCTATCTAAAACCAAATTCGAACGCACCATAAATAAAACAAAAACATATACAAACTATTCAGAGGCTCTTAAGAAACTTCAACAAAAAAACCTCTCTGCATTACTACTCTGTAACGACCCTACCATTGTGACACAGAACCTGATAGCTCAAATTACTGAATGCATAAAAGCCAGCACCACTAATAAAACTATTCCTAAAAGTCGACGCACACTAAAGCCATGGATTACTCCTGGTATTTTACGTTGCATTAGAAATAGGAATAAATTACAAAAGCAACTTAAGAAAGAGAGTCACAATGAGGTTCTAAAAGTGACCTACTTTCGTTATAGAAACTATTGCAACAACCTTATTAAAAAGCTCAAACGAAAATATGAAAGAGAGTTACTGGCTAAGTCAGCGAAAAATAGCAAATTATTGTGGAAGAATATAAAATATATAACTTACTCTAATAAGCCACGAGATAATAATAAAGAGCTGATCAACCTTAAAAGTAATCCTTCTGAGTCTGT